>JASEVX010001639.1:0-12849 GCA_031761405.1 Serripes groenlandicus | reverse complement strand
CAATCCTCGAATGGCTCAAACAACGTGGGCAACACATTATATACCCAAGACGGAAATGCACGAGTCTCTCGAACTACTTATAATCTCTACTGATACACGTAGAGATTGCGTATTTCACGGACACGTTCTCAGTACCTCACCGACCCATGTAGTAAGCGTGTGATAATAATTGGATTTACCCATATACAGCAAATATGCAGTAATATGAAAACATCTAGGCGAAAATATGTAAATTTCTATAAATAACAGTGTAATATATTGAGAAAGAGTTGTGTCGAAAGGCGAGCAATTTCTACTTTCGTCACACTTTTTTCAACGGTCGCCTGCTTCAAATGGGTCTGTAAATGGGAAAGGTTAAAACAGAACTACTTTCGCTTCGCAAGACTCGAACCGGTTCACCAGTGTAGTGACCAAGGTTATTTGTAAATATTTACGTTCATGATCATAGATCAATGATGGAGAGAGAAATCATTGCCACTCATCGAGTTTGTTAATTGGACACATGTACATATTGGACACTGTCACAGCCTATATACTGTCCCGGGGCAACCCTATCCAGCATAAATAAATATCTTTCTGATGTCTCTACAGAAGACGTTTAAAAACATTGTGACAAAAGAAGAAATTGCTAGTAATGAGTTTTCAACTTTATTACAAACTAATATTGTAATTCATAGAATTCATTAATATTTTTGCTGCGTGAGTTACAAGGGCTTACGAATTGTTGAATGTCGGGAAGAGTTACTCCGTGTTTAATATCGTCTGCTGACTAATTGTTGAATGTCGGAAAGGGTTACTCCGTGTTTAATGTCGTCTGCTGACGAATTATTGTATGTCGGAAAGGGTTACTCCGTGTTTAATGTCGTCTGCTGACGAATTATTGTATGTCGGAAAGGGTTACTCCGTGTTTAATATCGTCTGCTGACTAATTGTTGAATGTCGTAAAGGGTTACTCCGTGTTTAATGTCGTCTGCTGACGAATTATTGTATGTCGGAAAGGGTTACTCCGTGTTTAATGTCGTCTGCTGACTAATTATTGTATGTCGGAAAGGGTTACTCCGTGTTTAATATCGTCTGCTGACTAATTGTTGAATGTCGTAAAGGGTTACTCCGTGTTTAATGTCGTCTGCTGACGAATTATTGTATGTCGGGAAGAGTTACTCCGTGTTTAATGTCGTCTGCTGACTAATTATTGTATGTCGGAAAGGGTTACTCCGTGTTTAATGTCGTCTGCTGACGAATTATTGTATGTCGGAAAGGGTTACTCCGTGTTTAATGTCGTCTGCTGACGAATTATTGTATGTCGGAAAGGGTTACTCCGTGTTTAATGTCGTCTGCTGACGAATTATTGTATGTCGGAAAGGGTTACTCCGTGTTTAATGTCGTCTGCTGACGAATTATTGTATGTCGGAAAGGGTTACTCCGTGTTTAATATCGTCTGCTGACTAATTGTTGAATGTCGTAAAGGGTTACTCCGTGTTTAATGTCGTCTGCTGACGAATTATTGTATGTCGGAAAGGGTTACTCCGTGTTTAATATCGTCTGCTGACTAATTGTTGAATGTCGTAAAGGGTTACTCCGTGTTTAATGTCGTCTGCTGACGAATTATTGTATGTCGGAAAGGGTTACTCCGTGTTTAATATCGTCTGCTGACTAATTGTTGAATGTCGTAAAGGGTTACTCCGTGTTTAATGTCGTCTGCTGACGAATTGTTGAATGTCGGAAATAGTTACTCCGTGTTTAATGTCGTCTGCTGACGAATTATTGTATGACGGAAAGGGTTACTTCGTGTTTAATGTCGTCTGCTGATGAATTGTTGAATGTCGGAAAGGGTTACTCCGTGTTTAATGTCGTCTGCTGACGAATTATTGTATGTCGGAAAGGGTTACTCCGTGTTTAATATCGTCTCCTGACTAATTGTTGAATGTCGTAAAGGGTTACTCCGTGTTTAATGTCGTCTGCTGACGAATTGTTGAATGTCGGAAATGGTTACTCCGTGTTTAATGTCGTCTGCTGACGAATTATTGTATGTCGGAAAGGGTTACTCCGTGTTTAATGTCGTCTGCTGACGAATTATTGTATGTCGGAAAGGGTTACTCCGTGTTTAATGTCGTCTGCTGACGAATTATTGTATGTCGTAAAGGGTTACTCCGTGTTTAATGTCGTCTGCTGACGAATTATTGTATGACGGAAAGGGTTACTTCGTGTTTAATGTCGTCTGCTGATGAATTGTTGAATGTCGGAAAGGGTTACTCCGTGTTTAATGTCGTCTGCTGACGAATTATTGTAAGTCGGAAAGGGTTACTCCGTGTTTAATATCGTCTCCTGACTAATTGTTGAATGTCGTAAAGGGTTACTCCGTGTTTAATGTCGTCTGCTGACGAATTGTTGAATGTCGGAAATGGTTACTCCGTGTTTAATGTCGTCTGCTGACGAATTATTGTATGTCGGAAAGGGTTATTCCGTGTTTAATGTCGTCTGCTGACGAATTATTGTATGTCGGAAAGGGTTACTCCGTGTTTAATGTCGTCTGCTGACGAATTATTGTATGTCGTAAAGGGTTACTCCGTGTTTAATGTCGTCTGCTGACGAATTATTGTATGTCGGGAAGAGTTACTCCGTGTTTAATGTCGTCTGCTGACGAATTACTGTATGTCGGAAAGGGTTACTCCGTGTTTAATGTCTTCTGCTGACGAATTATTGTATGTCGGAAAGGGTTACTCCGTGTTTAATGTCGTCTGCTGACGAATTATTGTATGTCGGGAAGAGTTACTCCGTGTTTAATGTCGTCTGCTGACGAATTATTGTATGTCGGAAAGGGTTACTCCGTGTTTAATGTCTTCTGCTGACGAATTATTGTATGTCGGAAAGGGTTACTCCGTGTTTAATGTCGTCTGCTGACGAATTATTGTATGTCGGAAAGGGTTACTCCGTGTTTAATATCGTCTGCTGACTAATTGTTGAATGTCGTAAAGGGTTACTCCGTGTTTAATGTCGTCTGCTGACTAATTGTTGAATGTCGTAAAGGGTTACTCCGTGTTTAATGTCGTCTGCTGACGAATTGTTGAATGTCGGAAATGGTTACTCCGTGTTTAATGTCGTCTGCTGACGAATTGTTGTATGACGGAAAGGGTTACTCCGTGTTTAATGTCGTCTGCTGATGAATTGTTGAATGTCGGAAATGTTACTCCGTGTTTAATGTCGTCTGCTGACGAATTGTTGTATGTCGGAAAGGGTTACTCCGTGTTTAATGTCGTCTGCTGACGAATTATTGTATGTCGGAAAGGGTTACTCCGTGTTTAATGTCGTCTGCTGACGAATTATTGTATGTCGGAAAGGGTTACTCCGTGTTTAATGTCGTCTGCTGACGAATTATTGTATGTCGGAAAGGGTTACTCCGTGTTTAATGTCGTCTGCTTACGAATTGTTGTACGTAGGAAAGAGTTACTCCGTGTTCAATGAAAACGACCCAATATATACCCAGATCAACCTACGTATCCGCGCATTTTGAGCTGGATCTGCACTGATCGACACATATTAAACAACATTTGTAAAAGCTCCTGGCAAGCAGTGTCATCATAATGTCTAGTTCTTGTGTGTCACTCAAGGGTCATGAATAAGTCTTCGTTCGCCGTGTTATGACTGAAATACTGTTGAAAACGGCTGAATTTGCAATGATACAAGTTTTTGGTAAGTTTGTATTGACCTCATTAAAACGCAAAGAACAAGGTACATTGTTTTTACAATTCTATTTCATAGATTTTGATACAAAAGAAAAAAGAATCTTAGAATAATAATATATCAATGAACAACACTTGGCGCAACCGTAATCTCCTTCTATCATCTCATCTAGCAGTCAATCAATGTGATAGTTTAACAGACCCATGTCACGCCAACCCTCCGAAGTTTTGAAATTAATCTAATTTTTGGTCCAAGTATAAACCTCGCTTCAGAGGCTTCCATGATGCTTTCACAACTTGATGGCGAACAGTGAAGACCTGATCAGACTGCGCATATGGGCACATTGATCTGGATCTGCTCTGGTCGCAACGTTCAAAAGGTCGATGATTGTGTGACGCTGCTAAATTCAAGAAGGTTGTAACTCAATATTGATACAAGAAGGTTGTAACTCAATAGTGATACAAGCAGTAATTGCACATGTAAAGAATGAAGTCTAAAAAGGCATTTAATTAATCCCTTATCTTTTCAGATAAATTCATCAATAGTGTTGCCTCACGCTTATGCTACAAATTTATTATATGAACATTTAACATCAAACTAAATTGAAATGGCACACAATAACCGTAACTAGTGAGAATATTAAACTGGCTAGAACATGATGTTATGTTCTAATTCAATGCTTTCAAACGAACATATTTCATTTATATGTATACATGCATAAAACCAGCACACACACATATAACAACAGAAGAGGTAAGATAATAAAGCATATACAGCTCTTTTCAACACACTGTTTCTCTTAATATACATCCATACCCTACGATGTGGCTACTAAAAATAATCGTCCAAACGAGACGATTCTTTTGAGTACCCACAACATAGGGATAGAGGATCAAATAAAGATTTTAGAACATACAAAACGCCCCTTATCTTCAGCATTGCAACATCATTGCAATTTATGAATGAGAAACTACATGTAAGTCACAATAACAGCATTAAAGTAGCTAGTAAATGATAGCAGTATAATGCGAGATTTGGGTTGAAAATTAGACAAAATTTAGCGTTATGTGTTCATGTTATCCAGATTCGTACAGAAGGACACGTGTGCATGAGCATGTATGGCATGTTTAACAAGTTCAAGATCATGTTCAAATACAAGTTCTGTATTTCCATTACCATTTATATGTTATTGCAGCATATACATAATAAGATTTAAAAGATATATAGTATAAATGAAATAAATGACATGTGATACATGAATATATGCGAATTGGCCCAATATGTGAGTGCTACATGTCTGTTTATGTATGATGTATGTCAAACAGGAGATGTCACATACAACAGGTGGTGCATTCAGATTGCCCCATAACACTGAACACTCGGTAATGTTATAGCTGAATCAATCACTCAAATTAGAGAGTTTGGGCGTGCACTCGTCGCGCACTGGGTGTTTTTTTTTAATTGGATTTTACGCCGTTTTCAACATTATTTCAGTTATATCACGGCGACAGTTCACTTATTCATGATCCCTGGGTAAACAAACCAGTACTAGGCCAGAAAATGTGCCTTTTCCAAGGGCACTCCACGTGACCATCGTGCCGCGACTGGGGATCGAACCCGGGACGCTCGGTTTCAAATCCCTCTCGGTGTTTTAGGTCAATCTTAATTCACACTGCAAGTTGTATACACAATAAATAAAATAATTATTAGATTAATGTTGAGCTGCTTCTGACGACCAGTGGTTTTGTTGAATCTGCGAATAGTTTATTTGTTTATTCCATTTGGTTATTACGCCGTTGTTAACAGTATTCCTTATACACCACGTGTTCAAAACCCATATTCACGATCCCTGGGTGACTTGCCAGTACAAGAATAGGAAAAGAAATACAGTGCATTCATTAGTAAAGGCCGTTTAACCATTATGTTGATATAGCTCAGCTTTATCTAACCCTCTCCCACATACAGTAAATAGGCATCACTCAAATTTGAAAAAACATGTACATGTACGCAAAATATGAAAAAAACTATAAAAATTAACATATAACCAGAGACATATATATACATATAGGTCTCTGGTATAACTATTGAATTCATTTGATAATATGGAGGCAAAAGGAGAGAAAAACTGCTGCTGCAGATAGGTTAAAATGCAAGTGTGCAAGGGTTAATATTTAAAGTGGATATGATCCATCACAGTTCATTACTATTTCACGCCCGTTTGGTTTGTGGACTTCGCCTTTCGAGTTGAAAAATATCAATGCCGGAATTCCCTGAATACCATTCTCCTCGCACAGCGTTTTCTGAAGAAAAAACAAAACAACAAATGTGAAAAAAAATAAAATATCAATAAACTAGCGAGATGCATCTTATAGATCTTTGATGTGATTTGATATTTTTAATTTCGAATTTGAAAACAAATAAAAATATGAAATGTTATGTCAACTTTGGGTTTACAAACAACCGTCAGTATCAAGGATCGAATCATTAAAACACTCTCTACTTTTACCAATGCTTTAAAAGGGCGTAAAACTTCGTCCGTATCAGGTACACGTGCACAGTACATGTTAACAGTAAGGTAAAATATTCCTTATGGGTTCGGTAATGTCAACATGAGTTCGTTATACATCGATATTGTTCTTATTTTCCGTGAACACTACCGATGTTTTACGAGTCTTGACGGATATCACATAGCTTGTTACAGTGGAGTCGCAATAACTTGCAACACGAAAGGGACCCATACATTACTACGATGTATCGACATGTTCGAGTGTTCGCTGGACTTATGCTAAATTTATTTATGAACTGTGATTTATACTTAAGTCTCTATTATGAAAGCGAGCCACAGCACAAGCTATGATTGCTCGCTGATCCGTGCCAGGAAATAGTTCGGCTTAACGGATATATTCATATTCGAATTTGCCCGCGTTCGAATGATCACGAGGGTAATATAAACCGTCATTTCGCAGCGCCCTTTAGGTGTGGTTCTACTGTATGAGTCGCGTCACATGAACACCAACATTCAAACTTCATTCATGTCTAAGACCTTTTCAGAGGCTTCCCGGTTAATCGTACTACTAGAACTAAAACATTGAAGGTCTTGTTTTCGAAAATGTTAACACAGAAATCGAAGTCAATGCTCCTCAGAAAGGAACTATATTCTCCGAATAAGACTTCTGGCTGGTCGATTTCGAAAATGAATATGCTTATGACAAATCAGATTCATTGAGCATGCGTTCTGAGAATAGAATACACGTTCATAGTTATGGAGCTTGCTCATTGGTGGATTGATTACTCGAATAATTGATCGGAGTTTAAACACTGTTTTCATAAATTCACCTACAAACGTGTTTATTTACTCTCTCATACCAGTACCTATGCACAACTTTCTTTTAAATTCACAGACAATTCCAACATACATTAGTTTATTCAATTGGTCGCCAAGTCCCGGATAACGACTTAAGCATTGCGTGACTTATATCACAATACATACCTTGTCATCCCTACAGTCGAATTTCAGAGCAGCCCACGGCATTTCACCGAAATAACTGTTAAAGCTATCCTGATCTCGGTCCGAACTAACGAAGACAATTTCCAAGGATTTGCCCGCCTCTTTAAATTTGTTGTAGAAATCAACCAATTTGGGGGTAAACCCTCGACATGGTGGACACCAGTGGGCGGAGAAATACACACCTGGAAAAATATAAAACAATAAATAATTGACCGTTTACGAAAACAGTGTCAACCTGACCGAAATCTGATACCGAGGCATTGACGTTGAATACTTTCAATGTAGGGGAAACGATTATACATGGCAAGCCTTTCGATAACAATAAGTTCAGGGTGTGTTACATACTAATTCATGATGACTGTCCTTGAAAACCTCGGTTTCGTTCTGATAGATGTTCACGGTGTATTATGCTAATTCATGATAACTGTCCTTGGAAACCTCGGGTTCGTTCTGATAAATGTAGCCGTTCCCATAGGGTAGCGATCTACTTATAGTCATACATTATTTGTATGGGGGTTATTCAGTTATAATACCGCGTAGTTAACCAAGGTGACGTTTTGGTTTATCCTGATACAGATGCATCCGTCCATCCCCGCAGTCGTTATTATTATAGTTGTGTGTATGTGTGTTTGTGTGTTTATGTGTGTGTTTGTTTGTTTTGTTCTTTTATCGTTTATTTCCTTTCATATATGAGCCGTCCCGCGAGAAAACAACATTGTGGACTCTGCGTTAAGCATCGTCCCGGATCAGCCTAATCATGCCGCGCAGGCTAACCCGGACAGACACTTTTCGCCTCCTGTGGATTGTCTGTTTCAGGAATCATTACTCTATACCTCTATCTCCCTGAGACGGAATGTGTCGATCCGGAATAGCCTGCACGGACTGTGCATGCTGATCTGGGTCGATACATTACGCAGAGGCCATTCGGTTGGTGTTCTCGTGGGACGGCCCGTATGAATGTGTTTCATTCATAATGGCACGAAGGCCTGACTGAATGAGCATCCTACAGACTCAATGTCGTAGACATAATGCCATACATTGAGATCGTTCGTCTGAATCAATTATTTATGAATGACCATGGTTATCTACTTCTCTGCCTCGACACATATATGCTCAATCCAAAGCTTTTAAACACTTCTAACTTATGATTCAGATGGACCTACAGGAAAGAACACATGTTTCAAACCGAAAATATGATACATACAAGTATCGAAAAATAGAACATTTCATCGCGAGAAAAATAACATTTTCTATACTTTAATTTTAAAGGAATGACAACTAAGGAAACGTGGAACGTCGATTCTGTAGAAAAGGAAAGGGATAAATCAATAGAAACAAAGTCTGCAGCAACCGTTACCAAAACAAACACACTTTTAACGTTCTATACCATCTATTTTCCTTTACTTTATGTCTATTGAACTCTACTGTATGTCTTTTTCGGCCTGGCTGTACCAATTAGAAAAAATTTACAATGTCCCTAAACTCTTTCCAGCATTCAACAAATCTGCTGACGATTTGAAAATAACCTAGGAAACAGGAGGGACAATATTTTAATATGAAAGTATAGTTAGTGAATAGATTCGCAAACATTGAGACAAATAATGAGAACATTCCTTTTGCTACACTGTTTTATATTATTTTCGGCCGCCGATGTGTCGAAATTCGTCTGATGAACATTTTATCTACGTAGCATATGCTATTTACAAATATAACTCATTCAATAAATAACTTCCACAACACCCGGGTATATTGGGCCTACATGTCATATATAATATGTATCACATGGCAATGCTTATATCCGATCTAATATACCCATTACGTATTTCTTTATATGTAACGTGTGTAATATAACGTGACACTTTTTTTCTATTCATCCGCGAATTTTTACAAAATGGCTGAGAGCGTGTATCCGGTAAACACGAACTTCACGATACATGGACGAGGTAAAGGGGCCATTATTGGTCATAAAAATATTTATCTCGCGGTTTTACGGCTTTTTCTATATGACTTCAGATATACCCCGGCGACGGTTCACTTAAGCATGATCCCTAGGTAAAGAATCCAGAACTAGGCAGGAAATATGCCATGTCCATGGACGCTCCTCCATGGCCGCCGCGACTTGGTTTCGAACGGGGGACGCCAAGTTCCTATCCCCCGACGCTAACCACTCGGCTACGGATTCCCCGACGGTAGCCACTCGGCCACGGCGGATTCCTTCGTCTCCATTTAGAATATCCTTAAAATGTAACTGCTGTCGAAATATGTAGACACACTGGTACCGCTATCATTCCCCCATTATGCTATGTCAAAACACGGGTATAAGTGCGTACACTTGTACTTGTACATGCCATATACGTGTACTTTTAGATTTGGACTCTTCTGTTTTGATACTAAATACTTGACCAGTAAGTTATCCTTATATGCGAAAGAATATACAGTTATGACGCATCGAATGAGCTAGGATCATTCTTATTTATAGAATAGACACATTAATGTGTTCCATTAAATGACAGTGCTCAAATATATTTATAGTGTGACCTCTGGTTAACATTTGAATTGCGTTCCAAGTAATCCTTTATGATAAAGATGTGCATGTAGTTCCAGGAAATCCAAGCTAAATCTAACAATGAAATATAACCTTTGCGAATATACGATAAATAACAGCCCGTACTTCCACTAAATCAAAACCAAATCATACGGGGAAAACCAAATGTGTCGTATGTATGAACAAAATATCTGAACTTCCACTTATCCAAACTAAATCTAACCAGGAAAACCAACTTTGGCGTATTGTATAGACATAGTTATACAGCATAAAAAGTTCAATTTACATGCCAATATAAACATTAAGACCAGGGATGGAACGAGTATTTGGGGTTAGTACTCGAGTAGGTATTGAGTACTGGATGCTTTCTGAGTACTTGAGTAAGTACTGAGTACTAATTGAAGTACTTGTGGGTACTTTCTGAGTACCTTTTTTTTTTTAAATTCTAATTATATGCTATAAAAACTGTCTAAATGTAGACAATGCTGGGTCACAAATAAAGACATGATATGTTATTAAAATTTAGCTGTCACATATCCTGTTGTGTCAGGAATTACATAGTGTTTCAACACAGTTGATTTTGACGTGAGTGCTACATACAATTACAGGTTTACAAATACAACTTCATAGAGTTGTACACATCTTGAGCAAACAACTCTGTTAGCTTGCTAAAGCTAAAACACAACTTAAAGTTTTATGTTTATTCATCAATATGTGAAAATGAAATACCTGCTTATAAAGGTGATTATACCATAATTGATTGATATTAGCACTTTTATAGTATGCATTGTATACAGGTAAATTAAGGTGGCTCTATCCATAATACACAATGCACTGGATATTGATGTTTAAAGATTATCGAATGTACTGTATATTATAGTCAGGTATTTCTACCAAAGCTTTAACTACATTGGCTGTGATCATGATTTATTTATTCTTACCATTCATTTAGAAACCTATATAGTTCATTAGGTTACTTTATGTTGCATTTCACACACATGTGTGGAAGTACTCATTAAGTACTCATAAGTACTGGCCATTTTGCTTTAGTACTCAAGTCGCATCCGATGACTTTTGAAATGATTTGCAATTTCTCATTTTACAATAATGTTTTCAACTCTATAATTTAGTTTCACTTTCATGTAGAGAAACTTTATTATTGTATTTCCGAATTCGTCTACTTCAGGTGTGTTTAATGTGGGAAAGGGGAAAGCCGTACAGGTAGGTTGGTCTGATACCTGAATACATAAACGGTGCACGCGGAAGACGAATGACTTTCATAAAACATCCGAAGGAATAAAAGACCGAGCCGTTGTTCGAACTCACGACCCATTTGATTGATCGTTATTGCGGCTCTACCTCATTGACATAAAGGAACAGGGATAACTATTTCTAGGAATCATAAGTATTGTCTTCTACACGTACAAAACACACGTAGTTCTAACAATATATTATGCTTTCAATATAATCTAACCGTGCTTTTGGTAAATCGACCATATAGGGTATTAGTGATCAGTGTAGACCCAGCAAAGATTCAGGGTTTCAGCAAAGACTGGTGTTGATTTGTTCTATTCGCCAAGAAACCTCTTACAAGTATCGATGATTATGATCAGACTGCATGGATGTACGGGCAGATCTTTATCATCACTGGTGATAGATACGCGGTGTTTCGTTCCCATATAGCTCGGCTTACATTATCATGTTTTCAATTTACTAGAGAATTGAAGGGTTCAATGGTAGTTCATTGTACGATATTATACTAGATTATTAATTAACCAACACCTGCTGAATACATGTAACCGTATTCCGCGATTATTTGTTAATCTTTTTACAAATGAAACATTTGTAGCGACCAATGTAGATCTAGATTAGACTGCATGTGCCGATTTAACCTTCAACTATATTGTTCGCAAGTGTAGTTTAAAATCGTGTATACGGACGTTACCACACTAGTCGCATACAGTGGGTTAAGGGTAACCTATGTAAATGATTGATCTCATGTTCTATATTTCGCCTTCACTCTTTCAAAACACCTCAATGAGAAATTAACCCCTATACTATTGTACACGAAATTGAAACAACACTTCCTTTTGTTGTGATGTACGAATTTTATACAGCACTCGAGCAATCTACTCTGGATGTACATCGTGTCACTACTTATGTACAATTATTTAGCACAAAAAAAAACCATTCCATAAATTTACCATGAAACCAGTTGGAGGAAATTTGAGGGTAAAGGGTTAAACTAGGTCGAACCTGCCATACTTTCATATATTTGTCTAAACCCTTTCTCAATTGCAAAGAACCTATTTTTTATAGACGACGTAGCACACATCTAAAATAAAAAATATGATACATACTCTGCATATGAAAGTATAATTATTTGAAATTCCAAACATTGTGATTTTGACAAGCAAAAGGATAAATTAATAATATAAGCAACATTCGCCTTATACGTCAAAATATTTATTAAAATGTCGTTGATACAGATTCGTAAACTGTGTCTGAATATGAAATAAAGAGTTAAAATATTATTCCACGTATGATATCTTATTTACACAATCCGGTGAGATGAAGAGTCAATCTCTTTGTTTACTTATGTAAGTACTTATGAGAAAGAGTGACAGAGACAGAGGCAGAGACAGAGAGAGCGAGAGAGAGGAGGAGAGAGAGAGAGAGAGAGAGAGAGAGAGAGAGAGAGAGAGAGAGCGAGAGAGAGAGAGAGAGAGAGAGAGAGCGAGAGAGAGAGAGAGAGAGAGAGAGAGAGAGATAGAGAGCGAGAGAGAGAGGAGAGAGAGAGAGAGGAGAGAGAGAGAGAAGAGAGAGAGAGGAGAGAGAGAGAGAGAGAGAGAGAGAGAGAGAAAGATAGAGAAAGATAGAGAAAAAGAGACATATAGAGTGCGTGAGAAAGAGAGAGAGAGACAGAGGCAGTGACAGAGAAAAAATGAGAGAAAAATAGACAGAGAGAGAGAGAGAGAAAGAGAGAGAGAGAGAGAGAGAGAGAGAGAGAGAGAGAGAGAGAGAGAGAGAGAGAGAGAGACAGACAGACAGACAGACAGACAGACAGACAGACAGACAGACAGACAGACAGACAGACATACAGAGACAGACAGAC
>JASEVX010001638.1:0-12929 GCA_031761405.1 Serripes groenlandicus | reverse complement strand
TTCCATTCTTCTCGTATTTTCCATTTCGGTATAAAAGCAAGGGGTTTCCTTTATCAAGGAGAGCCAGAATTATTGGAATTTATCTTGAATTCACAATCTCTATATTATGATAAGAATCGGCCTTAAACGTAGTCTGCAAGGGTGAAAACATTAGGACAAAAAAAATCAAAAAAAACAACGCAGGGGCAAGTTTAAAAGTCTTGACGTTCAGTCGTTCCAGAGGTAAGCCTCTCTGACGACCATGCAAGTTGGCAGTCTTGTTTCAAATCAGATAAATATAAAAGGATTATCTGTTGAATAACATGTATAAAACTACTTAATTATTTTACTTCGACAACCATCAATTGCTTGACAACTATTTTCATCACCAATTATGCTTCATTATGTATGTTATGCACAATGAGGTTTTATGCTTTTCTTGTAAATATAACTATGTTCTGATCTATTATGTAGCTTATCTACACCGGTCGATACTACCTAACGGTTTGTTTATTCAGGGCTCATATACAGTTTTGAAGAATAATCTTAAACTTTTACAAAGAAACAACGATTTCTCAACTTAAAACTTGGCATTTTGATAGCTTGTGTTCTACAGGTATGCAGATCGCAAGAACCACACCACTGGTGCGTCTAATCTTGGAGTTGTCAATGTATCAGCTTCAACTTTGTTGTCTGATAGCTTATGACCTGCAGATTCACTGTGTACCCGAACTGTAATTATACCATGTAGTTATGTGTCCGGTCATTTTCTCATTAAAAAAAGGTACCTGCTGGTTCCGCGGAACGCTCTTGTCTTTTATTCTAGTGGTATCGGTTGTTCTAGTGCCTTACTCATCCTGTTTTGGGTGAAATTGTTACTATACAGCAAGAAGGAACCAGACAAAGGATGCTCAGATGTACACCTTACTCGTAATAAGTTACAATGCTGTATATCACAGGTCACCTGAGGTGTGATGACGTTAAGGCATTATTTGCATCTGAAAACGTTCATTATTTAAAATCAGTTTGTTATGCCCAGATTTAAATATTTGTTACTTCTTTTTTATCTGCCATAACACGAACACAAATAAACTGAAAATGCACAAATGATTAATTATGAGGAGTGATTTTGATTGCTTCCGCGAAAACCAGTATTTATGAAAATCGAATAAGCGGAGATCCCTATTGGACCCCCTTTCCTGTGGTAACACATACTGCTGGGAATCGATAAATTGACACATGCTACATCAGCTTAACTTGCTGACCACCGAGATAACAATAACCCTTCCCACATAAGGACGCTTTCTGACGCATTTTCGACAGACACTTTTTGAAAACATGATGAGCAATGTCTCCTTTTGCATCATTCTTTTTCAATTTTATTAAATAATTAGCGTTTCCTTAATTAATAGAGAGGTACCATATTTTGGTTTAATGTTTTCAAACTGTGTTTGCCGCAGATTTGTTGTAAGTAAGAGGGTTAAGTCAGTCAGAGACATATATACACATATATATGTCTCTGAGTTAGTAAACACCATTCTAAGATTGACACAGTTAACGTGTTATTGTTGTATTTTGTATTGTAGGAGATCGACCACGAAGGCAGATAAACGAGCACTGTATGCCCTTTTTGTACCCTTGGAGATTACATTAAAGATTGCACTTCTCGGCTAGTTTTGACTAGTAGATAAACTGGGACAGTTTGTATATCTATAGTTCTTATCACTGTAATGATCTTATTTTGACGTAAAGGTAGCTGAAGATGTAGACAATTTGTTCCGTTTCATATTTAACAATAAAGAAAATTAATAGTTTCTGCATGGCATAATGGGAAGCACCTATTTGGAAAACATGTGTTGAAAAACCGTTAACTAATACACGACCCTGTCATCAAATATTTGAGTACGTATACATATGGACCGCTGAAGACGAAAGGTGGTATTGTTACACTACGTTGATGTTTAAAGAAGATATAAAGGCGTCTAGTCAGTGTGGCAACACTCCTTACTTTTCCTCATCTGTTAGACTACATCTACGCATGTAGATGGTTGCGGACAGTGAAGGCTCTGGTGAGCTGTGCAAATGTTTGAATATGCATTAAGATGTCTTTATGCATGACGAGGCATATATGAACAAGAGAATAAACGATTGGTAAACTGATAAGGAATAACGTCTGACCAGACACTCTTTTCTCTTAAAGGGGCTGTCTCACATTTAGCTTACAAATGGGTATACCCGTGTTTTTATCAAGGGGCTCGTCAGAGGCAATTTCGATAGTAGGCGAATTCCGAAGACGCTCATCGACATATAGACAGGAATCAATCCATATTGTTAAAGTCTTATTACCATATCGGCAATGAATTACTTCAAATATCTCTGTCTACAGTAGATCCCCATTTCCGGTTCAGAGAGATGTCTTGATAGTCGTAGATTGTATGTCTATGAAAGCAAATGCATCTGTGGAATATGTTTTAGAAATGAATAGACCTTTTCCAGCTTAATTCACATCGGAAAATGGATTTGATTTGACACCACTTACACAAGAGAAAGAACTCCAAAGAAATGTGCTGTTGAAATATAGGAATTACACGATTGAAAATGAAAAATGTATTTCTACGCAGTCAACAGACGAATTAATGAAAGGACATGTACATGTCTGTGAATCGGATCGAAGCAGTTTTCGATTCCGACTCAAACATTTTTTTACAGATCGTCAAGTCCCAGTGATAAAATATATACCAATTATTGAAATAATAGTAAAAAATAGTTGATACTTTATTAAGATATAACATAACCTGTGTATGAAGTATGCCGGAATTCCGTCCACAAAGGAAAGTGCTAGAGCGATAACCCCATTTCGTACAGACGTTTTGTAATCTCTGTAACCTTGACCTTTGACCTACATCGATGAACGTGCTAGTTCCATAACGCCTTTTTGACAGATTTGTAAAGCACAAACATTTCCAAGCTCTCTTGACAATGCGAAGCAAGAATGAATTCCATCCTCATATGAAAGGGCTAGAGTGATGACGTTGTTTCATACAGATATATTATAGTCGCTGTCAGTAAATCGCGAACCCGTTCAAGCCCTCTTGACACTGAACACGTGTATGAAGTATGAAGTAATTCTGTCGACAAATGAAAATGATAGAGCGATGACGTCATCTTGTATAGACGTATTATAGTCAATATGACCTTGACATTTGACATAGGTCGGTAAAAACGTAAAGTCGCACAAGAGGCAATGCTTGTGAACAAGTATATGCAGTTTCATAACTTTCGAAAAGGAAATGTAGTAGCTAGAGCGATGCCGTCGTTGGGACAGTCAAATAATCACTGTGACCTTTACCGTTGACAAAGGTAGGTAAATTGCGAATTTGTACAAGAGGCGATGCTTGTGACCGTGTGTATGAAGTTTCATATCAATTTGATAAGAAATGAAGTCTCTAGAGCGGTGTCGTCATTGAGACACGTACGTTCGGAAGGATCCCTATATATCCTCGTCGACATCGTTGGAAGGTGATCATAATACCAGGGAATTCCCTAGTCGGAAGGTGACACTACTAATTCCAGGGAATTCCCTCGTCGGAAGGTGATAATAATACCAGTGAATTCCCTGGAGCTGAAGAGCACCTGACCAAATCACATGAGTATTAACCGTCGCTCTATGAAAGAAAGTAAAGAAGTCACAACAATCTTCCTCGAAACAAAAAGTACGGAGTTGATTTTTATATTTCCAATTTGCAAGTTAGTGCAGATCTTGTGTAAATGAATGGTGCTTAAATCCATCTCGTAAATGTCACAAGGGGGAAAGGGGGAAGGGGTGGGGGATAAAATGCAACACGGAACACGAACCCTCGAAAGCCCGCGTTCAAGCCAAGTACAAACAATCTCTGCAAGTTTTGACATATTCGAACCTCCACATAAATATTTCTCGTTTGTTGCGTCGGATGAGTGAGCGAACATGTCCTTTCATGATTATAAATCGAAAACTGGTTATCTAAAGAGTATAGACTCCAGTAGACATTTTGAATGAGACATATGAAAAAGCAGCGCTAATTGGAAATGAATGACTTTCTTAGTAAATCAATTATGATGTTTATTATCCTGTCATATCGCAATTCCGTACATATTTGTCAGCTTTCTCAAAGGGAAAGAACAACATTATGGACTCTGCGTAATGTATCGATCCAGATCAGCATGCACAGTCCGCGCAGACTAATCCGGGCCTACACATTCCGTCTCAGAGGGATAGAGGTATAAAGTAATGATTACTGAAACAGAAAATCCACAGGACGCGAACAGTGTCTGTCCGGGTTAGCCTGCGCGGCATGCTTAGGCTGATCCGGGTCAATACTTTACGCAGTCTACATACAATGCTGGTTTTTTGATGGAACGGCTCAAATCCTGACATTTCTGACATATCATACACGATCTATGTAAATGTCATAGGTAAGATTACAAACATGAACTTGTTCCGTTTACCTTTTCTTTAGAACAAAAATATAAAAGTAGTTAATGACAGAACTATGAGATTACATTTTTTTTTATTTATATGGTCACCATTGAAAATTGTAAATGCTAGAAACGATTCATAGTATTCAATCTCTACACTAGTATTCTACCTAATGCAAATTGTGCCCCTATTTCGTGTTCATGGCCATCAGTCAATCAGAAGAGCTTCGACCAAAAATATTTTTCTAAAAACTTTATTTCTTTCCTTTAGATAAGTATCTGGATGTATTGAATGCAAATTAGGCCCTATTTCAAACTTCATGGCGATCAGTCATTCAGCAGAGCTTTGTCAAGTTCGTCAATTCGTCAACTTGTCAATAAAGTTGACGAAATTAACGAAAAAAATAATTTTCTAAAAACTTTATTTCTTTCCTTTAGATAAGTATCTGGACGTATTGAATGCAAATTAGGCCCTATTTCATGTTTCATGGCGATCAATCAATCAGAAGAGCTTCTTCAAGTTCGTCAATTCGTCAACTTGTCAATAAAGTTGACGAAATTGACGAAACAAATATTTTTCTAAAAACTTTATTTCTTTCCTTAGATAAGTATCTGGATGTATTGAATGCAAATTAGGCCCTTTTTCAAATTTCATGGCGATCAGTCATTCAGCAGAGCTTTGCCAAGTTCGTCAATTCGTCAAATTTTGTTGACGAAATTGACGAACAAAATATTTTTCTAAACACTTTATTTCTTTCCTTTAAATAAGTATCTGGACGTATTGAATGCAAATTAGGCCCTATTTCATGTTTCATGGCGATCAGTCAATCAAAAGAGCTTCTTCAAGTTCGTCAATTCGTCAACTTGTCAATAAAATAACTCCCTCCCTCCCTCCCTCCCTCCCTCCCTCCCTCCCTCCCTCCCTCCCTCCCTCCCTCCTCTCTCCCTCCCTCCCTCTCTCCCTCTCTCTCTCTCTCTCTCTCTCTCTCTCTCTCTCTCTCTCTCTCTCTCTCTCTCTCTCTCTCTCTCTCTCTCTCTCTCTCTCTCTCTCTCTCTCTCTCTCTCTCTCTCTCTCTCTCTCTCTCTCTCTCTCTCTCTCTCTCTCTCTCTCTCTCTCTCTCTCTCTCTCTCTCTCTCTCTCTCTCTCTCTCTCTCTCTCTCTCTCTCTCTCTCTCTCTCTCTCTCTCTCTCTCTCTCTCTCTCTCTCTCTCTCTCTCTCTCTCTCCCCTATCTCTATCGATCGATCGCACTGCCACAGTCATGATAACCGCTCGACATATATCACACGATCGCAATGACAATAACTTTTGACTAATAAGACTCTAACCATTGTCTACACTGTTATCTGCTCATTTATCAATCTATCTAGTAATGATTGAGACATAAATATGCAAAAACTTGTCAAACCGATTATGAAACTGGTTGCAGTGCCTCTTGGGATAAGCGTAAACACATAAACCTATGATATTTTCTGACATTTCTAAATTTAGAAACATTCAGAAGAAAAGGGAAAGCATAGGGCAATACCAATATAGGAGTCATGCAATATGAAACCCAACCAAAATGGCATCTGCGAACAATGTACATCCAGCTGTAAAGAACTGATCACAAATTAGTCACAGATGGTTTTAAGAATCTACTGACAAATATTGTCCATTTGGATTAGACTGCAAGCGTAGATAGAACTTTATCTAAACTCGCCATATTAAATACGCAAATGTTTGTCTTCTCCAATTTACATGAGCACTGCTCATATCTATATAGAACAGGACAAAAAAGAACATTAACGTATTTTAAAATTACATGTTTGGAAAAATACGTGTCTGCGCATCCACATTCTAATGGATTCAAATAGAAACTGCATAACAGAAGTGTTCAGAGCCAGGTCAGACAGTGGAGATCTACACTGGTCGCAAATACCTTGCGCCTTGCTGTTGGTTTTCGAAGAGCGCTGCTCAATTTATAATCGAATAACTTTATGATGACATAAGGATTGCAATTGTCATAGGCCATTACCCTTGTACCTTTTAAATGTAACTACATTAGAGACATACCAGATCACAGGGTTACATATTCAGCCAAGTAGGCTACAACGTTCTTGTGAGGTATAGCTTCAAACAGTGGCACCATTGGGTTCTATGGTAGTTTAAACTATTGTATTTGTGCTAACCGATCAGGGACCAATTATACGTGGATATTGGATAGGTCCAGCTGGTTTTCTGTTATATGGGGACAACCCAACTTTTATTCTTTCCATTCTTCTCGTATTTTCCATTTCGGTATAAAAGCAAGGGGTTTCCTTTATCAAGGAGAGCCAGAATTATTGGAATTTATCTTGAATTCACAATCTCTATATTATGATAAGAATCGGCCTTAAACGTAGTCTGCAAGGGTGAAAACATTAGGACAAAAAAAATCAAAAAAAACAACGCAGGGGCAAGTTTAAAAGTCTTGACGTTCAGTCGTTCCAGAGGTAAGCCTCTCTGACGACCATGCAAGTTGGCAGTCTTGTTTCAAATCAGATAAATATAAAAGGATTATCTGTTGAATAACATGTATAAAACTACTTAATTATTTTACTTCGACAACCATCAATTGCTTGACAACTATTTTCATCACCAATTATGCTTCATTATGTATGTTATGCACAATGAGGTTTTATGCTTTTCTTGTAAATATAACTATGTTCTGATCTATTATGTAGCTTATCTACACCGGTCGATACTACCTAACGGTTTGTTTATTCAGGGCTCATATACAGTTTTGAAGAATAATCTTAAACTTTTACAAAGAAACAACGATTTCTCAACTTAAAACTTGGCATTTTGATAGCTTGTGTTCTACAGGTATGCAGATCGCAAGAACCACACCACTGGTGCGTCTAATCTTGGAGTTGTCAATGTATCAGCTTCAACTTTGTTGTCTGATAGCTTATGACCTGCAGATTCACTGTGTACCCGAACTGTAATTATACCATGTAGTTATGTGTCCGGTCATTTTCTCATTAAAAAAAGGTACCTGCTGGTTCCGCGGAACGCTCTTGTCTTTTATTCTAGTGGTATCGGTTGTTCTAGTGCCTTACTCATCCTGTTTTGGGTGAAATTGTTACTATACAGCAAGAAGGAACCAGACAAAGGATGCTCAGATGTACACCTTACTCGTAATAAGTTACAATGCTGTATATCACAGGTCACCTGAGGTGTGATGACGTTAAGGCATTATTTGCATCTGAAAACGTTCATTATTTAAAATCAGTTTGTTATGCCCAGATTTAAATATTTGTTACTTCTTTTTTATCTGCCATAACACGAACACAAATAAACTGAAAATGCACAAATGATTAATTATGAGGAGTGATTTTGATTGCTTCCGCGAAAACCAGTATTTATGAAAATCGAATAAGCGGAGATCCCTATTGGACCCCCTTTCCTGTGGTAACACATACTGCTGGGAATCGATAAATTGACACATGCTACATCAGCTTAACTTGCTGACCACCGAGATAACAATAACCCTTCCCACATAAGGACGCTTTCTGACGCATTTTCGACAGACACTTTTTGAAAACATGATGAGCAATGTCTCCTTTTGCATCATTCTTTTTCAATTTTATTAAATAATTAGCGTTTCCTTAATTAATAGAGAGGTACCATATTTTGGTTTAATGTTTTCAAACTGTGTTTGCCGCAGATTTGTTGTAAGTAAGAGGGTTAAGTCAGTCAGAGACATATATACACATATATATGTCTCTGAGTTAGTAAACACCATTCTAAGATTGACACAGTTAACGTGTTATTGTTGTATTTTGTATTGTAGGAGATCGACCACGAAGGCAGATAAACGAGCACTGTATGCCCTTTTTGTACCCTTGGAGATTACATTAAAGATTGCACTTCTCGGCTAGTTTTGACTAGTAGATAAACTGGGACAGTTTGTATATCTATAGTTCTTATCACTGTAATGATCTTATTTTGACGTAAAGGTAGCTGAAGATGTAGACAATTTGTTCCGTTTCATATTTAACAATAAAGAAAATTAATAGTTTCTGCATGGCATAATGGGAAGCACCTATTTGGAAAACATGTGTTGAAAAACCGTTAACTAATACACGACCCTGTCATCAAATATTTGAGTACGTATACATATGGACCGCTGAAGACGAAAGGTGGTATTGTTACACTACGTTGATGTTTAAAGAAGATATAAAGGCGTCTAGTCAGTGTGGCAACACTCCTTACTTTTCCTCATCTGTTAGACTACATCTACGCATGTAGATGGTTGCGGACAGTGAAGGCTCTGGTGAGCTGTGCAAATGTTTGAATATGCATTAAGATGTCTTTATGCATGACGAGGCATATATGAACAAGAGAATAAACGATTGGTAAACTGATAAGGAATAACGTCTGACCAGACACTCTTTTCTCTTAAAGGGGCTGTCTCACATTTAGCTTACAAATGGGTATACCCGTGTTTTTATCAAGGGGCTCGTCAGAGGCAATTTCGATAGTAGGCGAATTCCGAAGACGCTCATCGACATATAGACAGGAATCAATCCATATTGTTAAAGTCTTATTACCATATCGGCAATGAATTACTTCAAATATCTCTGTCTACAGTAGATCCCCATTTCCGGTTCAGAGAGATGTCTTGATAGTCGTAGATTGTATGTCTATGAAAGCAAATGCATCTGTGGAATATGTTTTAGAAATGAATAGACCTTTTCCAGCTTAATTCACATCGGAAAATGGATTTGATTTGACACCACTTACACAAGAGAAAGAACTCCAAAGAAATGTGCTGTTGAAATATAGGAATTACACGATTGAAAATGAAAAATGTATTTCTACGCAGTCAACAGACGAATTAATGAAAGGACATGTACATGTCTGTGAATCGGATCGAAGCAGTTTTCGATTCCGACTCAAACATTTTTTTACAGATCGTCAAGTCCCAGTGATAAAATATATACCAATTATTGAAATAATAGTAAAAAATAGTTGATACTTTATTAAGATATAACATAACCTGTGTATGAAGTATGCCGGAATTCCGTCCACAAAGGAAAGTGCTAGAGCGATAACCCCATTTCGTACAGACGTTTTGTAATCTCTGTAACCTTGACCTTTGACCTACATCGATGAACGTGCTAGTTCCATAACGCCTTTTTGACAGATTTGTAAAGCACAAACATTTCCAAGCTCTCTTGACAATGCGAAGCAAGAATGAATTCCATCCTCATATGAAAGGGCTAGAGTGATGACGTTGTTTCATACAGATATATTATAGTCGCTGTCAGTAAATCGCGAACCCGTTCAAGCCCTCTTGACACTGAACACGTGTATGAAGTATGAAGTAATTCTGTCGACAAATGAAAATGATAGAGCGATGACGTCATCTTGTATAGACGTATTATAGTCAATATGACCTTGACATTTGACATAGGTCGGTAAAAACGTAAAGTCGCACAAGAGGCAATGCTTGTGAACAAGTATATGCAGTTTCATAACTTTCGAAAAGGAAATGTAGTAGCTAGAGCGATGCCGTCGTTGGGACAGTCAAATAATCACTGTGACCTTTACCGTTGACAAAGGTAGGTAAATTGCGAATTTGTACAAGAGGCGATGCTTGTGACCGTGTGTATGAAGTTTCATATCAATTTGATAAGAAATGAAGTCTCTAGAGCGGTGTCGTCATTGAGACACGTACGTTCGGAAGGATCCCTATATATCCTCGTCGACATCGTTGGAAGGTGATCATAATACCAGGGAATTCCCTAGTCGGAAGGTGACACTACTAATTCCAGGGAATTCCCTCGTCGGAAGGTGATAATAATACCAGTGAATTCCCTGGAGCTGAAGAGCACCTGACCAAATCACATGAGTATTAACCGTCGCTCTATGAAAGAAAGTAAAGAAGTCACAACAATCTTCCTCGAAACAAAAAGTACGGAGTTGATTTTTATATTTCCAATTTGCAAGTTAGTGCAGATCTTGTGTAAATGAATGGTGCTTAAATCCATCTCGTAAATGTCACAAGGGGGAAAGGGGGAAGGGGTGGGGGATAAAATGCAACACGGAACACGAACCCTCGAAAGCCCGCGTTCAAGCCAAGTACAAACAATCTCTGCAAGTTTTGACATATTCGAACCTCCACATAAATATTTCTCGTTTGTTGCGTCGGATGAGTGAGCGAACATGTCCTTTCATGATTATAAATCGAAAACTGGTTATCTAAAGAGTATAGACTCCAGTAGACATTTTGAATGAGACATATGAAAAAGCAGCGCTAATTGGAAATGAATGACTTTCTTAGTAAATCAATTATGATGTTTATTATCCTGTCATATCGCAATTCCGTACATATTTGTCAGCTTTCTCAAAGGGAAAGAACAACATTATGGACTCTGCGTAATGTATCGATCCAGATCAGCATGCACAGTCCGCGCAGACTAATCCGGGCCTACACATTCCGTCTCAGAGGGATAGAGGTATAAAGTAATGATTACTGAAACAGAAAATCCACAGGACGCGAACAGTGTCTGTCCGGGTTAGCCTGCGCGGCATGCTTAGGCTGATCCGGGTCAATACTTTACGCAGTCTACATACAATGCTGGTTTTTTGATGGAACGGCTCAAATCCTGACATTTCTGACATATCATACACGATCTATGTAAATGTCATAGGTAAGATTACAAACATGAACTTGTTCCGTTTACCTTTTCTTTAGAACAAAAATATAAAAGTAGTTAATGACAGAACTATGAGATTACATTTTTTTTTATTTATATGGTCACCATTGAAAATTGTAAATGCTAGAAACGATTCATAGTATTCAATCTCTACACTAGTATTCTACCTAATGCAAATTGTGCCCCTATTTCGTGTTCATGGCCATCAGTCAATCAGAAGAGCTTCGACCAAAAATATTTTTCTAAAAACTTTATTTCTTTCCTTTAGATAAGTATCTGGATGTATTGAATGCAAATTAGGCCCTATTTCAAACTTCATGGCGATCAGTCATTCAGCAGAGCTTTGTCAAGTTCGTCAATTCGTCAACTTGTCAATAAAGTTGACGAAATTAACGAAAAAAATAATTTTCTAAAAACTTTATTTCTTTCCTTTAGATAAGTATCTGGACGTATTGAATGCAAATTAGGCCCTATTTCATGTTTCATGGCGATCAATCAATCAGAAGAGCTTCTTCAAGTTCGTCAATTCGTCAACTTGTCAATAAAGTTGACGAAATTGACGAAACAAATATTTTTCTAAAAACTTTATTTCTTTCCTTAGATAAGTATCTGGATGTATTGAATGCAAATTAGGCCCTTTTTCAAATTTCATGGCGATCAGTCATTCAGCAGAGCTTTGCCAAGTTCGTCAATTCGTCAACTTGTCAATTTTGTTGACGAAATTGACGAACAAAATATTTTTCTAAACACTTTATTTCTTTCCTTTAAATAAGTATCTGGACGTATTGAATGCAAATTAGGCCCTATTTCATGTTTCATGGCGATCAGTCAATCAAAAGAGCTTCTTCAAGTTCGTCAATTCGTCAACTTGTCAATAAAATAACTCCCTCCCTCCCTCCCTCCCTCCCTCCCTCCCTCCCTCCCTCCCTCCCTCCCTCCCTCCTCTCTCCCTCCCTCCCTCCCTCCCTCTCTCTCTCTCTCTCTCTCTCTCTCTCTCTCTCTCTCTCTCTCTCTCTCTCTCTCTCTCTCTCTCTCTCTCTCTCTCTCTCTCTCTCTCTCTCTCTCTCTCTCTCTCTCTCTCTCTCTCTCTCTCTCTCTCTCTCTCTCTCTCTCTCTCTCTCTCTCTCTCTCTCTCTCTCTCTCTCTCTCTCTCTCTCTCTCTCTCTCTCTCTCTCTCTCTCTCTCTCTCTCTCTCTCTCTCTCTCTCTCTCTCTCTCTCTCTCCCCTATCTCTATCGATCGATCGCACTGCCACAGTCATGATAACCGCTCGACATATATCACACGATCGCAATGACAATAACTTTTGACTAATAAGACTCTAACCATTGTCTACACTGTTATCTGCTCATTTATCAATCTATCTAGTAATGATTGAGACATAAATATGCAAAAACTTGTCAAACCGATTATGAAACTGGTTGCAGTGCCTCTTGGGATAAGCGTAAACACATAAACCTATGATATTTTCTGACATTTCTAAATTTAGAAACATTCAGAAGAAAAGGGAAAGCATAGGGCAATACCAATATAGGAGTCATGCAATATGAAACCCAACCAAAATGGCATCTGCGAACAATGTACATCCAGCTGTAAAGAACTGATCACAAATTAGTCACAGATGGTTTTAAGAATCTACTGACAAATATTGTCCATTTGGATTAGACTGCAAGCGTAGATAGAACTTTATCTAAACTCGCCATATTAAATACGCAAATGTTTGTCTTCTCCAATTTACATGAGCACTGCTCATATCTATATAGAACAGGACAAAAAAGAACATTAACGTATTTTAAAATTACATGTTT
>JASEVX010001637.1:0-12994 GCA_031761405.1 Serripes groenlandicus | reverse complement strand
TGTTTATATGTCGTCCTACGTAGATACTGAAACATATTTTACAAAGTTAACAATTAAATCAGATGTGTAGTGTGTACTTTACAAAATGGATATTGCAGTGGTATGTACAAAGGAAATAGTGACAGACAGACATAGAGAGAAACGGAGACAGAGATATACTGAGAGGGAGAGAGAAAGAGATCGAGAGAGAGAGAGAGAGAGATAGGGAGACAGACAGACAGACAGACAGACATACAGACAGACATACAGACATACATACAGACATAGAGAAAGAGAAAGAGAAAGAGAGAGAGAGAGAGAGAGGAGATATACATAGAGAGGAGAGAGACAGAAAGAGATACAGTCAGATACAGAGAGACATATAGAGACACAGAGAGACAGAGAGGGACAGGGGGACAGAGAGAGACAGTTATACAGAGAGAGACATAGAGAGAGAGAGAGAGACATAGAGAGAAAGAGAGACAGAGAGAGACAGAGACAGAGGGAGACAGAGAGACAGGGAGACACAGTGAGAAAGGCAGAGAGAGACAGAGAGACAGAGAGAGACAGAAAGACAGAGAGACAGAGAGAGACAGAGAGACAGAGAGAGAGACATAGAGAGACAGAGACACAGAGAAAGAGAGACACACACAGAGACAGAGAGAGACAGAGAGAGACAGGGACGACAGAGAGACAGATAGAGAGACAGAGAGACAGAGAGAGAAGAGAGACAGAGAGAGACAGAAAGACAGAGAGAGACAGCCAGACAGACAAGACAGAGTCAAAAAGACAGACATATATAACGAAAGGGAGAGAGACACATAGAGGGGGAGATATAGAGAGACAGAGCGAGAGACAGAGGGAGACAGAGAAACAGAGAGACAGAGACAGAGACATTTACTCAATATGAGCAATTTCACCTTTTGTTACGTTGTTTTCAAAGGTCGTCCGCTGCAGACTCGTCAACATGCGCATGCAAATATATGGGAAAGCGATATGATAGAAAATGCGCAACAAATAACACGTTGCTTCACCGACTTAGTGTTAGATTACAATTTTAGCATTTCTGCGGGGCTACTCCAGTCAGGGGCGTAGCTTTGCAATAATCAATGTGTAGGCCGTCTCGTTAGAAAATCAACATTGTGGACTCTGCGTAAAGTATCGACCCGGATCAGCCTAAGCATGCCACACAGGATTACCCGGGTAGACACTTTTCGCCTCCTGTGGATTTTCTGTTTCAGGAATAACTACTCTATACATCTATCCCACTAAGACGGAATGTGTCGGCCGGATCAGTCTGCGCGGATAGCGCAGGCTGATCTGGTCGATACATTACGCAGATGTCTATCGCCGCAGCTGCATTTTGGGGCATTTTGAAAAAAAATGTGTAGGCCCGTGCCTACAGTGCCTAAACGTAGCTACGCCCCTGCCAGTCAATGGCATGTGCTTGACTCGTGCACGTTCAATCAATGTACATAACATAACGTATCCGCGGTCCATTATTTGGACATTTTAAGTTGCACTGTTCTAGATGCATTATTGATAAAGGAACTTTACGATAATTATTACATACTGCATGGATGGTCTTCTAAATTGTGATGATATTTCTAACTTAGGAACTACGTATCCTTCATTACGGCTTACGATGACAGGATTATAAGATATATTGCTTGTTTAAACTGTGTGGAATCATCATTATAATATGAGCCGTTCCTCGAGAATGTATTGATCCAGATCGACCTGCGCCACGCGCGCATGCTAATCCGGGCCGATATATTCCGTCTCAGGGGGATAGAGGTATAGAGTAATGATTCTTGAAACAGAAAATCCAGAGGAGGCGAACAGTGTATTTCCGGGTTAGCCTGCGCGGCATGCTTAGGCTGATCCGAGTCCACCATGTTGGGTTTCTGGTGCTCATATTTAATTAATGATATCAGTAAATCGAAACATGCCATTAATTCTATTTGAAACACTGGAGTATGCCTTTGTACAAAAGCGCCATTTTTTTTAAAATTAATGATTTGATTTGATTGGATAACGTCTGGCGTCTAATACGAATAAAATGATATAACAGTGTATTGACAATGAGCATATTTTATTGACATTAGGCTTCCGGCCAATAGCAATTATGTTTACATCTTACATACAGTTTCATGCATCACGTGTATAGTACACAACTACATTCGTATGACATAGGCTATACATCAAATATGACATAGACTCACAGACACTGTGCTTTGACATTGATAAAAGAGGATGGTGTGATATTGGGACTCGGAACTGTATATGTGTGTCTTCGATGTGATGCTATGACATCCGATCGAGTTTACAGCATAATGCCCATATATGGTCATTTTCAGATTGATGAAGATGTCAAAAAGTCGCTCAAGGAAAATGATTGTGCCATGTCAACCATCC
Organism: Serripes groenlandicus; assembly: GCA_031761405.1. Lineage (NCBI taxonomy): Eukaryota > Metazoa > Mollusca > Bivalvia > Cardiida > Cardiidae > Serripes > Serripes groenlandicus. Next base: position 10,597 of record JASEVX010001637.1, on the reverse strand, counting down.
TGCAGCCGACGGCCAGTAAGTAACTTGTTTTTGTTTATCGTAGAGTAGTAGTAATATTAGTTCTTTGTTTTCGTGATACAGACCCCTCATTGTGTTAGCAGCTGACGGTTTTGGGAACAGTTCGGGGACGGGGGAGGGGGATTTTTAATCACAATGTTTTCACCTTCTGTTTTTAAAGGCAGGGTTCGAAATTAATTTTGTTTGGCAGGTATCAAGTTCTTGCTTTCTGCATTGAAAGAAGGTAGAAAATTACCCTTGCATGTAGCATTAGCAAGATAAAAAAGAAACATAAGCATGCTTTTACCTTATAATAATAATAATAATAATGATAATAATAATAATAATAATAATAATAATAATAATAATAATGATTAATAATATTAATGATAATAATAATAATAATAATAATAATAATAATAATAATATCTTTATTTTTTTAAGGTAACATTTAAGACACATACAGACAATTTAACAATGGCTATACATATCTTATTTTCATATGGCCTTCAATACTATAACACACACAAACATTACATTTAACAACATTCAAATTTCAATGAAAAATTATAGCCTGAAGTACAAATATAATTAATTTTTAATCATCGTATTTTTACCTTCAAGTTTATTATTCTATTGACCCAAGGTTACTTGTTTAAAATCAATAATTTATGTGCTAACCCAATCACATTGACAATTTGTTTGTTTGAAAGTTATAGTAGAGAGTGTTCAACGATTAAACTGGTTTAAGCATAGATACGACCTCATCGAAAAACGACACTTTTAATAGCGTTCTTTCCGTGCAGACGATCTAAAAATAGCACTCTCGGGAAAGGGGTTGAACTTTCACTTACGACAGAGTATGAGGGTTATTGACTTTTCCACAATGTTTATCGAATGTATCTGATCCAGACGTATAACATGCATCTACATCCGGAGAGGGGTTAACCCATCCAAACATGCAACAACTCTGCAGCAGACGACTTCGAAAATGGAAAATCTCTATAAATTATAGTATGACAATAACAATAACTGCATCTTTCTGAGAATCTATGTTTGTGCAATTCTGCGGACATCACTGATGACGCCATACATCAAATGGGATAACGTAATTAGTTAGTGTGCACACTTCCAGGAAAAATGGTATGGCTTAATACTTTACATTGTACTTTATTTTGAGTATTTAATCCATGCAGGAAAGAAATTATGACAACTTAAAGTGGGGACATGTATTTTGAACCACCCTGTAAATATCGAACAGAGTTGAAAAACCCTGTGCTATACATGTAAGGAGAAATTGATCTTCGTGGGCAATTTCTTCTTTTCTCACACACTGTTTTTAAATATCATCTGCTGCAGAGGCGTCACAATGCGTTAATAACAAAAGAAAACGAATAATGAAAGGCAACTTTTGTAAATGTATACAGCTTTATATGAAATTATAGATGTTACATTCTGTCTGCGTGTTTAAGTGCACCGGTCATGGAACGTCTTTAATCCGTTCCCAAATACACCATATCTGAAGCAGACAACTTTGAAAACATTTCATCAAAAATATGGACATTTTCTGCAAATGAAAGAACAGTTATTGAATAAAGTTGAAAACATTCTGACAAAATGGAGAAATTGCTCACTATGAGCAATTTCTTCATTTATCACCATGTTTTCGAAAGTCGTCTACTGACATATATATATCAGAAAGCGTCTGTAGGGGGAAAAGTGTTAAATCATTGTCAGAAGAGGATTAAGTTTTTTGAGACTGTGATAAGTATGCATCTGCTATTAATTCGTACTCAAATCTTCTCCAAATTAACTGAACAGGCAAATCTTCAAAAATGCAAAATATAGATACATCCGATGTGTACTTTTAAATGTCATTGTAATCTGAAACGTTAAACGGCATGAATGCTAAACATGTCAGTCTAGACGTTTTTTGTGTTGTTTTGCAATAACAATCGTCAAAGTTTCAGATTTCGTTACAAATTCGGTTTACGTGAAAGATCCAAATAAAGATAACTTTATAGGAGTGTGTTGAATTTTTTTTCTATGACTTATTGTCCAGAGCCAGATCGGACTGCGCGTATGTGCTGGCCTATCTGGGTCTACCCCGATCACAAATGCGTTAATTACGCCGATTGGCTTTTGCAGAGCGCCGCTCATATAAAACAGGTGTATATAAATTCGCGTCACGCGTTTTGCTTAGCGTTTCCAGCAAAAACGGGATTCTATAAGACTCGAATATCGGATAACTCGAGTATCGGATAACTCGAATATCGGATAACTCGAATATCAGATAACTCGAATAACGGATAACTCGAATATTGGACAACTCGAATATCGGATAACTCGAATATCGGATAACTCGAATATCGGATAACTCGAATATTGGACAACTCGAATATCAGTATATTCAACGTATTTCCATTAACGGATATGTTTATCAAAAACAGTGCAGCAGCATTTCTAACTGTTCATATGATAAATCGGAACAGCCGCAGGGCTGTTTTCGTGAATGTAATTTATCAATGGCTCGCTTTTCACATTTAACACGTAAGTTTAAATGACTTGGCTGTCATTACATAAAATAAGGGAAATATCAGTCGAACAGATCGATAAACCGAAGTGATTTATGAGTCCCTTTCGAGTTGTGAGAGTTACCGCGAATCAACAATAACGATATAATTAGCTTGTCTGTTAATGAAGAAAATAAACCTTGCCACGGAAAACCCTCATCTCGGAACTGTGTGCCTTGCGGATGCAGGGATCAGACTATGCCTGTATAATCATCGGTACCAGTGCTACAAACTTCCCAACATTAAATGATACGTTTAATCTTCAAAATTCATCCATCTCTTCGGGACAATCAGTCTCTTTTCGGTGGATAATACTATAGAGCCCTTCTTAATAAATTTACTTTTGCCAAATGATTCCTTACATGTATACGAACTTGCTAATGTGTTCGTATGATGTTTTGCGCCGCTTTCAACATTTTCTCAGTTATATCACGGCGTTCCCTAGGTAGATTACCAGTACTACTGATCCATTTATCCTGACACCATCCAGACATTCGTTATGCTAACCACAAATTCCTGAGCGCCAAGAAGGGAATTCCATTACTACCATTTTTAGCTCGTCTGATTTTCAAATAAAACTTGGTACACACGTTGCTAGGAACAATATGCATGTCTATACCAAGTTACATAACTCTGGCTTAAATAATTATACTGTAATAACCCTTTTTTCGACTTAGTTAAAAGCAGGCGAGAGTTGGAGTTCGATTCCGGCGCTCTTGTTTAAGTATTTATTATGACCTGGACGGGGAATGAAACGAACCTGCTTAAATTCAAGGATGCTGGAGTCCGTTGCATAAAGAATTTGTTTCAGTCAGAACATCCACATGTCGACAGCTTCATGCAAAATAGTTATAAATACATATTGTGACTAAAAGAATTACAACTGTTTTGCACGAAGCTTGCAATTAGAAAATGATTCCTCGAAAACCGATACAATAATTCCATTGGTATAATGTTGTGAATGATTTATTGACAACCAAGTCTTGGGGCAGCTCCATTTTGATATCAATCATTTTGTCATATGTAACTATAAACCTTTCCTATATACAACAAATCTGCACCAGAAGACTAAGAAAATAATATATACAACAATAGGAAAATATCTTTATATTAAAGGAGATCTTTAAAAGAGTTAAAAACATTGTGGCAAAAGGAGAAATTGCTCATAATGAGCTATTTCTCATTTTGCCACAATGTTTTCAAAAATGCTCTGCTGCGGAGGAAGGGGTTAAACATCGTTTCGAAATGTTATACTGCAGGAAGCTTCAGCGCAAACACTGTTTGTACACGCACGCAAATGCTCCTATCATTGCCGTTCTTACCTCTCGTCGATGGTGTAGTGGTAGAGAGTCCTTATCGGGAGCTTGAGGTCGCGGGTTCGATCCCCGATCGGGTCACATCAAAGACTTTAAAAATGCCAAAAAGGGCTGCCCTCCTTGACGTTTAGGGTAAATGGATCAGTAGTACTTGTAACTTACCCAGGAAACGCCGTGATATAACTGGAAAAAGGTGAAAGTGCCGTAAAACACCAAACAATCGAACTATGCCGCTCTTACTTATGAAAGGTATTGTGCTCGATACATCATGTACTTTTGCAATGAAAATCGAAAAAACAAAATAGGGCAGCAAATGTTGTTGTTCTTTCATAAACGGTGCGCATGCTTGTCTGATACTTCCTTGTTCGCAGACGCAACACGAATCCTTTTCGTTAGTGTCGCAGTAAACACCTAAAGACGCTTTTTGACGCATCTGCAGTAGACTTTTTGAAAACAATGTGACAAAAGGAGAAATTGCTCATTAATTGTACTAATTTATTTATAGAGATTTCCCAGGTTTTTTCCAATAGTCGTCTGCTGCAGATTTGTTGTATGTGGGAAAGGGTTAATAAGAGAATGTCAGCATCTGCCATGAATATGTTATATGCCGAAGTGCACGTCACCACTCATCGCTCTGCGGATTGATTCGGATTCGGACGAAAACACTTTGGTAAATGAAGATATTTTTAATAATTAGCAATTTCTCCTTTAGTTGCAATGTTTACAACTTTACTCAATAGTTCTACATTATTTTATAAATATTTCCATAGTCTTTATATAGATGTGTTTAAAGTCGTCTGCTGTAGATTTGTTGAATGTGGGAAAAAGTAGTTAATCCCCAGACAACTGGCATATGGTCCGGCACAAAGCATACAACCTACCATTCGTATGGACACAGTGACCTCGCGATTCCTCGAACATGTGAAAATTCGAAAAGAATGTCGTACAACTCGAACCGATTTCTTCTTGGAACGGATCTGTCTTTTGAAAAACAGACGAGCAATCAGAAATTGCTTCTTCGATGTTTTGAATGTGATTTTGTCAATGGATTGTCTTTCATGATAAATGAAGATGACATATACCCAGCGAGCACTAACTCGAACACGTCGATAACTCGAAGTATTTTTAAAGAGCCCATTTGAGCCGTCCTGCGAGAAAACCAACATTATGGCCTCTGCGTAATGTATCGACCCAGATCAGCCTGCGCAGTCCGCGCAGACTGATCCGGACCGACATATTCCGTCTCAGGGGGATAGAGGTATAGAGAAATGATTCCTGATACAGAAAATCCACAGGAGGCGAAAAGTGTCTATCCGGGTAAACCTGCATGGCATGCTCAGACTGCTCCGGGTCGATGCTTTACGCAGAGTCCACAATGTTGGTTTTCTCGCGGGACGGCTCATTTCGACCTAGATTTGTAGTGAGTCCACTGTACTTAAATAATGGCCAAACGAAAAGAAGGAATCCGCCGTGATCGAGTTAGCGTCGGGGATCTGAAACCGGGCACCCCGGGTTCGATCCCTAGTCGCAGCTCGACGGTCATGGTGTAGTGCCCTTGGGCAAGGCACATGTTCTAGCCCAGTACTGGTTTGTTTACCCAGGGATCATGAATAAGTGATCTGTCGACTTGATATAACTGAAATAATGTTTTAAGCGACGTAAAACCCCAATAAAACAAACATACGAAAACAAATTTACATTGATTACAGCCATTGAAATGAATCGAAGTGAATAAATGGTTCAACGCTTCTAATACGCAGTAAAAGAGACACTTACAGTGTTACTTTCATACAGAGCTCTAATAAGGGTCGTAGTTCAGTGTCTTTAATTCGGATATGACCACTTAACCCTATTTTGTGCCGATACTTTTGAGTACCCACAACATAGGGTTTTATTGAGTAATCAAAGAGATATTGTGGGACAATGATCTGTTTCTTCTTGCTTATCTAGGCCCCTAAATGAATGACATGTAGTAGTACGAGGGATGTTGAAGGGCCTATTGATGGGTATGTCCAATGTTAGGGTATATCGGCACGGTCCGTGGGAGTGTGAGCAATGTATACGAGATACAGATATTCTGTGATTGGCAATAATTGGCAATTATAGATGCATTAAATATATCGGCAAGCTTTTTGAAGCAGGTTTCCACGATCGACGTAGGCCTTTCATGATTTTAATGACAGTGTAAGTTTGTCATTTTTGATTGGGAAAAATCTATTTAATTATGGGCGAGTACAAACAATTAGTGGACCCATTGATGAGATTGCATATAAATATTTTATTCTCATCTCCGTTTATCCCTGATATTAAAGAAAATTGGCGAACGAATGGCTAAAATAGTTGTCAAAAGTGGCGAAAATGAGTGGCTCCTAAAAATAAAAAGTGGCTCCTAAAATTTAAAAGTGGCGAACTTTATTTCAATGTGGCGAAAGTGGTGGCGAAAGAAAACTTCAACCCAGAGCAGGCCCTGAGCCTGTCCCTACTATCAGGCATCGCCAATAATGGCGGCGCACACCCTTTAGAAATGTTTGTTTAAGTGGTGTTTTAAGCCGGATTTTTTAAAACATTATTTCAGTTGAATCACGGCGACAGTGATCCCTATGTAAACAAACCAGTACTAGGCTAGCAAAAAATGCCTTGGTGTAGCAAGCAAAGGGTTATGTCACTTTTTGTGGAACTTTTCTGAATATTGGTCGATTCTTTATTTATTTATTAATCAATTCCAAACATCAGGTTGTAATGGTCCACTGTTAAGTTAACAATGATCAGTCGTATATTTACTTTTTTACTATTCCTGCGATTGCGAGGTTAACGCTCCTTTTCCAACATACGGAAGATTGTTTACATCTTTTAAAAACACTGTGTGGCGTAGACAGAAATGACTAATAATTATGAGCAATGTCTCCATTTGCCGAAATGATTTCAACTATGTTTTTATTAAATAGAGATTTACAAAATTTCACTCTAGAGGTTTCCAAGACATCAGCTCGCGATACATTTTATGTTATGAAAACTTAAGGCGTTTGCAAGTAGCGTGCATACACATATTTCTTCGCATTCATGACATTTCATCTAAAAACAAAATATATTTTCATAAGATGTTTCTTTGAACCTTTTGTGGCTTTGCTAACGAAAAATGTCAATCCAGATGAAACTGCACATTGTTGAACGTTTGGTTTCCCCCGGACACAGCTCCTCTTGGGTAGGGCTGAAGTTGAAACCCAAGAGATGCAATAAAATGTTAATTTTTACACCGACACAAACGCATCGTACTTAATTCCGTGCAAAAGGGCCTGTCATGCTATTAAAACAATACAAATGTATACGCTATATATAATAGAGTATACAATATAATATATAATAAGGGGAGATGGTGACCAATCAAGTCGCCATTGTTGGTTCATGCCAAACGTACTTATTTACTACTAGACTAGCATTTGGTGTAAATGCTATAAGTTATAGCAATTGATTATCAATCAATTTTAAATGCTAATCAATAATATTATTTTTTTGACGACCGTTTTATCTCCATCGTTGAGCATTTTCCTGTTAATTGAAAACATTAAAAAAAAATAAAAGGATGAGTTTGCTCAAATGAACTTCTAAAGTTTTTCAACTGTGTTTCAAAATCATGATTTTATGTAATTCATTTCCCCTTCAGAAGTTGTATAGTAACCCTTTCCCACTTGGAAATTATTAAGCATCTGCAGCAGACGATTTTTGAAAACATTTCAGAAAAAGGAGAAATTACTCAAAACGAGTACTTTTTCCTTTTGCCAAAATGTTTTCAACATTATACAAAAAATATACTTTCATTTACAAAGAGTTTCTGTATTTTTGCATCTTCAAGGTCGTCAGTGTCAGATTCCTTTTTATGTGGGAAAGGGTTAAACATAAAAACATATGAACGGTTAACGGTCTAGGCGCGGAAAATAACGCTGTATGCGGTTATGGACTCGTTCTATCGGGTATTTCTTGAGAAACAAACGTATTTCGGATAAATAAGGTTTATCAAAACTTTTCATCAACTTGGGAATTCTCTTGCGGTGGAAACTCCATCCTGTGAAACGAAAATTCTTCTGTTCCCCTAATGTCTAATGGGTTCTTAGGTGAAGAGTTTATCGTAAATTAAGCAACGCATTTAACGCCTCAGATACCGGGAATGCTTACCGGCTGTCTTTTTATGGAATTTAAAAGTTAATGTGAAAACAATGGTACAAAAGTTAAGGCTTTGATCGCTCTCTCTCTCTATCTCTGTCTCTGTCTCTCCCACTGTGTCTCTCTCTGTGTCTCTCTGTGTCTCTCTGTGTCTCTCTGTGTCTCTCTCTGTGTCTCTCTCTGTGTCTCTGTGTCTATCTCTCTCTCTCTCTCTGTCTATCTCTCTCTCTGTGTGTCTCTGTGTGTGTGTGTGTGTGTGTGTGTCTCTCTCTCTGTCTTTCTCTCTCTGTCTCTCTGTCTCTCTCTATCTGTATCTCTCTCTCTCTCTCTCCCTCTATCTCTGTCTCTCTGTCTCTCTGTCTCTGTCTCTCTGTGTGTGTGTGTCTCTCTCTCTCTCTCTGGCTCTCTGTCTCTCTCTCTGTCTCTCTCTCTGTCTCTGTCTCTCTCTCTCTGTCTCTCTGTCTCTCTGTCTCTGTCTCTGTCTCTCTCTCTCTCTCTGTCTCTCTGTCTCTCTGTCTGTCTGTCTGTCTGTCTGTCTGTCTGTCTGTCTCTCTCTCTCTCTCTCTCTCTCTCTCTCTCTCTCTCTCTCTCTCTCTCTCTCTCTCCCTCTGCCTCTCTCTCTCTGTCTCTCTCTGTCTCTCTCTCTCTGTCTCTCTCTGTCTCTCTCTGTCTCTCTCTGTCTCTGTCTCTCTGTCTCTCTGTCTCTGTGTCTCTGTCTCTGCGTCTCTCTCTCTCTGTCTCTCTCTCTGTCTCTCTCTCTATATATATCTATGTCTCTCTCTCTCTCTCGTCTCTCTCTGTCTCTCTCTCTCTCTCTCTCTCGTCTCTCTCTCTGTCTCTCTCTCTATCTTTCTTTAACTCTTTCAGTGCCGAATTGTTTAAAGTAGACTCTTCGATGTTCGTAATCGGGCGTCTCCATTTCTCATATTATACTTTTTTTTTTATTATTTTGATGAATGAAAGGCAAACAATGCTGACTTCAGGTGAGACAGCTCGTCACGAGCTGACTCACCTGAATCTTTAATTGTTTGCAAAACCTCAATATTGCCATTGGCGCTGAAAGAGTTAAGGCACCCCTTTCAACGTGTCCATCGTTACCAAACCTCGATGCTGTATCTACAATTATCCTTTCTATATGGAGAAAAGGGAGGAACATCGCCAGTAATAGATCAATGAAAAACGGCTACCACATATTTTCAATGATCGAACTTTGATAGTAAAGTTACTGTACCGTATCTCAAGGATGTTGGATAAATGTCTAAATAGCATACATTGAAAATGTCAACGCAACCCTTTCAACCTTTCAATTGTTACCAAACCTCGAATATGTATCTACTATTATTCCGTCTATAGGAAGGAAATGGAGAAACATCGCCAGTAATATATCAATGGAAAACGGTTAACACATATTTTCAATGATCGAACCTTTGATAGTAAAGCTACTGTACCATAACTCAAGTAATTTTGGTTAACTTACTAAATTGTTCGTTATAAATGTTCGAATAACATAAATTGAAATTGTCAATGGGAACGCCGTCTTAAGGCGGTTAGTACAGAAATCGGTGTAAACAAGTATACTAAATTAACGTAGATGACTGAAAATGACTGGACTAATAACCCTTTCGATGCCGAAGTAGTCAATAACAGGCTTTAGCAAACAGTGAAATAGGCGAAGGCTCTGATTAGACTGTACGTATGCGTAGTTTGATCCAAGTTGCCGGTGCCCGTACATCCAAAATAGCATGGGTTTTTTCATGAAGTGGTTGCAATGCATTATAATTCGTCAATTAAAGCTGACTGGATATAAATTTATTCGAGGATAGCTTTCCACATTACACCACGAACATTTAATGGATTATAAAATATGACAAGAATTTCACTGTACGCCCTTTTTTTATAAAAAAGAAAAAGCTTATACATGTATATAACAATTAATATACTTTCTACTGTGTATCGAATTTGATGGATGTTTAAATTTGAATTTAACGATTTAACTGTTTTATAAAAGGTTCTGTTTTATTCTGAACTAATACTGTCCGCGTAAATTGAACTGTCGTACACTGAATATATAAACAATATCAGTTTACTATACTATATATCATAGTTTTACATAAGCTAAACTTGTGATAATATCGATGCGACAGTTACATGTTAACAATTTCACTGCCGAAATTCATGTTGAAAGTTGGACCACTCGAGTTGGTAAAAGTTAATGCCTAAGTGGAAAACAATGCAGATTTCAGGAGAGACAGTTTGTCACGAGCTGTCCCACCTTAATCTGCATTGTTTTCAAAAGCCTTTAAATACCTTTGTCGGGGTAAGAGTTAAACGGATACTTCTTTTCTAAGTTACATGTATCACTAGTAAATTAAAAGCAGAAAAGAACAGTACAGAACATAAGCTTATTCACAACACAAGTATATACAAAAGCTCAGTTTGCTTAACACGCATAATTTATAAAATGATGGTAATGAAAATTACTGTCAAAAAATAATTTATCATTTTGATACTTGTTTTTTAAATATATGTTCCTTGAATAATGTATCTAGTTTG
>JASEVX010001636.1:0-12996 GCA_031761405.1 Serripes groenlandicus | reverse complement strand
ATTCTTAATACATATTGAACCCTTGATATGTGCTAGGCAATCCGTTAATGTTATTTTTGTTTTAAACTTAGCCAAAAACCACATGGATATTAATATCAAGAGAACAATACATGACACGGAATTGGCTGTTTATTCAGATATAAACTTTTCCAAAAAACACTCTACATGGCCGGTTTTCAGATAAGAAATAAGTTATATGTTTATGTTTTCAATAAACGACAGGTTACTGTGGGAAGGAGTAAAAGGTTAATACTATTGTAAAGACGATTTTGTGTATGAGTGTAAGGATTTTGGACCATTGCCATGACTAGGTTCCCTTCATAAATGTTATTTGAGAACAAAACAAACTGTGCAATACTATTTTGTGAATAATTCAATAAGTAACATCACACGAAAATTGACTGTCGGAGATTTTTTAATTAAATGGCATTTTAATTGCATACTAGTAAAGTTGAGAGCGCCTGGCTCGGGAGCGGGAGATCAGGGTCCGATCCCTGATATAGTCACACAATAAAGAGGGTTATATTGTATTGTAAATAAACAGTTCTATCAATAAATGCAAGCAATATATAATGAACATTTATAATAAAAATAAGAAGACTGATAAAAATAATTGATGATAATGACAATAATAATAGAGAGAGAGAGAGAGAGAGAGAGAGAGAGAGAGAGAGAGATGAGAGAGAGAGAGAGAGAGAGAGAGAGAGAGAGAGATGAGAGAGAGAGAGAGAGAGAGAGAGAGCGGGTCATACGAAATACTTTGAAAACACGGTAGTAATTGCTTTCCCTCCTTTGTGCCCCGGGATGTGCGGTTAACATTAAGACTGACTCGCTTCTGTCAGGATAACTGGACTACTAATTACTTACACAGACATCGCCGTGATATAACTGAAAAATAATTGTGGCCATTAAACACGGTACAGACACAATTCACAGGATGACCTGACCCTTTGCTGCTCGAGGATTCAACAATAAATGATTTCGTTTCATATTCATGCAAAGGGTAGATGCCGAACTGTCTATCACGAAAGACTGCATACTTCATTTATATTACGGCTGCTAGTTAATCTAACCATGTGATTCCGAACTGTGAGTCGGACGCTCTACCACTACACTACCGAGGCGGTAAATAAATGTGAATATTTTTATTCTTGTTTTATGGTAATTCTTTTTGAGGTGTATAAATCTATAGCCAGATGTCGCATTTCGTGCAAATATCAAAATCATAACACGTGTAGAAGAAAAAGTTACAGTTTAACATACATGGTCACTGTTTTATTGCAGTAGGTATTTATGTTTAGACATCGTCAAGTGCTTTATTTAGATTCAATTTAAAATTCAAAGTAATTATTGCAATATATACGTTTAAACGAACTCCTATTAAATCAAACTCAAATAGAAGAGAATTACATGTGCTTTTGCCATAGATAAAGTACGTACTAGGCTGCAATAGTCTATACGATGTTTTTACTATGTATATCTTTGTTACATACCTCAGGTACAGGTGACGTTGTACGAATCTTTACAAGTTTTTAACATACTTCAGGTACCCGTGACGTTGTACGGAGCTTTTCCTGTGACGGAGGTTTACAAAGATGGGACTCTACTGACATCACATTGGCACTGGCTCATAGCGGAAAAGTAATGTCCGTGGTACCCCCACGGTAACTTGGATACTTGTTCGTCACATATTACAGTATCTATGCTAAAAAAACAAAAAACAAGTGCTGCTAATACACATCGGGAATCATTCAAACTTGTTCTCACATATTACAGTATCTAGGCTAATACACACTGCTAATAAACACCGGGAATAATTCAAACTTGTTCGTCACATATTACAGTAAACTCCTTGACAATAATGGCTGTTGGGTTACCATTATGACTGACTCGCTGATGTCTAGATAAATGGACCATTAGTACTGGTAAATTACCCAAGAAACACCTCGATATAGCTGAAAAGTTGTTGAAAGCGGCGTAAGATAATCCATTTACAAAGTGTAATCCTACAATCACGTCGAACAGTATCAATTTTAAATGTATTGTCATAGCCAAATGGATTGAGTCCTAAGAAGGAAGAACCTAAGAGGGAAGACATGAACCAAAAAGTCGAAAATCTTCGAATACTTGACAAAGACAAAAATGAAAAGGAAGATAAGCAACATCAGACTGATGAAAATCAAGTCAAAGGTTAGTTATTTTGTAAATGTCTTAACGCTCCTCCCTTGTTCAGACGGCTTTTGACGTGTGTACTAAAAACGACATTTCGAAAATTGTGCGAAAAGGAGACATTATGAATGCACAATTTTAACCTGACCTTGAATCAAATTGTTAAACACCATTTCCAACAATTCTGCACATATAGGATTTCTCATACATGGATACGTATGTACTTATTGCATTAAGATTGTTTTTATCTAGATAACTGCTCATATACACTTTAATCATTTGTTAAATTTGGTTTTCATTGAACAGAATTAGAAATATTGAGTGAGCATGCCACGAAGGTCGATGAATATCTTCAGTATAGTTTATTGGTTCAGTGGTTAATGCATCTTTCTTGGGTGCTGGTTCATGTAACCAGGGTACGATCCTCGATCAGGTCAATTCATTTATTTTTTTAAAGTTTAGTACATTTGCGCATTACTACCGATAAATATATTCAGTACGATTGAGACCATAACCGCGTATCAATGGTTTGTGTTGTAAATGTGTCCGTCTTAGGAGTAACCGTGACCGTGTAACCAGGATCCACGGTCGGGTTAAGTCATTCTGTTTTTAAAAGTTTAGTGCATTGGCACATTCATGACTGATGCATGGGTGGCAGAATAAACCATGCCGGTAGTGCTAGTAAATTTTCCCATGATTACCTAATATACACTTTAATTGGAAAGAGATATACGGGTACACGTTCTTAATAAAGTTGTAAAGCAAATATGGTCGACTTCTTTAATGAATGGTTTCAATTGATAAACTCAAACTAATTTGATCTGAGGGTATCGAGCATATATAACAAACTTTTCGCCCGAATGATTTCTTCAAACAATGTATAGCTAGCTTGTATGTGTAATCACCTCACTATTTCAAAGTTAAAGAATATCTATAAAAGTAACTATTTCTGTAATTTAACTCATTCCAATTGTGTCATTCTTATTGCATTATTTGTAAATATAAATGTGTAAGGGCCAGATGACTTAATTCTTGAATAATGGAATTGAATTGAATTGAATTGAAATTATGTACTTAACTGACAAGTAATTAGTTTGCGAATTGCTTTCAGAATGCAAAAAGGTCACGATTTTTATTTCAAATGGGCAAAATGGATACACCAGTTTAAAGGTATTTTCATTAGAAACACATTGGTGTATTGCACTAGAAGATATCTTGTCTAGTTAAAGAGTAATGGTGTTTCAAAGATGACCCCCGTCAGCTAACTTCCTGTCAAAATGTAATGTTTTGGTACTTGTTCACAAATGTCCAGACAGGGGTGACAAAAACCATTATCCGGATTGCCCAGCTTGTCCCAGAGTCTGTACAGACAAGTAAAATTGTGTAGGGATTTACTATGTAACTATCATACGGACAAGTGCAAAATAATATTTAGAAAAAAACGGACAAGTAAGTCAAAAATCATATTTCGCAACCCCTGCTGGCAGGTATTTTATTCATAGCAACTTAAAATTCAACTGTTTATTATATTAAACTATTATTTCCAAGTTCTGTTCACTGTAATCTTCCATGAGCTTGTATGAATATATTGCTTGTTCATCGTCATATGCAATGTTGTACCCTGCTGGATATCCGGGGCCCTGACAAATTGATAAAACGTTTTAATCCTTTTCCTCATACGACAATTCTGCAGCAGACAACTTTGAACAGATTTTGACAAAAAAGGGAAAACCTCTATAATTGAATGGGTAACCTGAGACTAAAAGGGGAAAACATTGTGGTAAAAAGAGAAATTGCTAGTTGTGAGCAATTTCTTCTTTTGTCACTATGTTTTCAAAGGCCGTCTGCTGCAGAGGCGTCAGAAAGCATCTATGTGAGGGTAAGTATATGTATATCATGGGTGTCAAGCAAGAAAGGTTAGCAAATATATAAAGCAAGCAATGTAAGTATATCTATATCATGGGTGTCAAGCAAGAAAGGTTAGCAAAGATATAAAGCAAGCAATGTAAGTATATCTATATCATAGGTGTCAAGCAAGAAAGGTTAGCAAAGATATAAAGCAAGCAAGGTAACTATATGTAAGCATTTTAAGGAATCATGCACACAATGAGTATGGTGAAATACTGAACAACATTGCAACCTCCTTACAATAGCCACCCTTTAAATAGTTCAAAATTGGTCCTTATAAAGAGGTGGCTGTTCTTGAAAGTGGGCAGGTAGGACAGGTAACATTAAGTTTATTCATGGTTTCAAACCTTGAATGCTTTGAATGTCTTTGAAATATTGATCAAACATACTTGTGATACCACTCTGCCTGTGTACCATACATCTCTGTCAGTGTCTGTAAACTTGTGCCGTACTCTTTTTCCGGCAATAACCGGGTTCTCAGTCTCAGATGATGGGGTAGTCGGCAAAGTGAAAGCATTCATGAGTGACCAAAGCCTTCACATTTTCCTTCAATTCTTCAACACTCAACTGTACTATTTTACCATTTTCTTTCTTAGAAAACGCATATATTGTAGGATCTGGTGACGTTTGTTGGAAAAATTTCCTTGCGGAATCTGATCTGGGCTTTCAAAGCCTTTACCTGTTCTGACTTTCTTGGCAAGGTTAATAACATATTGTCCACCTGTTCTTCAGATTGCCATACTCCATATAATATCATATCACTTGTAATATCTTCCTGCTTCTTAACTTTCTTGGCTTTGAAATTATCATTTAAACCTGACATTGGTAATAAGGAATGTGGTGTTGCATAATGTGCTACTTTGTCATAGTCAAAGAGAATTATTATTTTATACTAATATTGTCAATATAAATCAAGTAGGTACTAAGATAACGGCCTGTAATAAATAATTCTCATGGTCACTTTAGTTTTTTATAAGCTATTTGAATGTTTGCAACTTCTTACAGATGTAAATATATTATAAGCAAGCACATACAGTTAGTTCTGAAGAGGAAGTACACAATTCTAGCAAGAGGTAAGAAGATCAGTGCATATATTTGTTAGTGCTTTTTGTGAAAAAATAACTACAGGTAAAGCATGCTGTTGTTAAATACAGGCGACCACAGGCATCTATAAGTTAGAGCGTAAATATATTATAAGCATGCATATACAGTAGGTTCAGTGCATATATTGTTAGTGGTTTTTATGGGGGAAAAACTACAGTATAAGAACGTGGTCTTTTTGTATATCTTTATTTAGATCAACAATGAACACAGTCTGAAAATACAGGAATGAGAAATACTCAGATATTTACCAAATAATGTGTTGTTCCGATGATAAACATAATTAACATTGGAAACGAGACAAAAGAATAATTGACGCAGTACATTAATGAACAATGCGTAAATGTAGTCAATATAGTAACATAATAGCTGAGTACCCATGATTACTTACAATAATAATATGCTATAAACAGGCTAGTGTTAGTGTTTCCTCAAATGACTCCTTTTAGATTACAAATGGCGGCTTTGCATAAAAGGGGAGTAACTCTATAAAGGGAAGTTAATATGTCAATAAACAATAATCATGTAGTTTTTATGGGGGAAAAACTACAGGCAAGGCATGCTGTTGTTACCCTTTCCCACCTGCAGACGACTTTTGAAAACATTGTGGCAAAAGGTGAATATGCTCATGATTAGCAATTTCTCTTTTGGCCACAATGTTTTCAACTTTATTTAACAGTTCAGCCATCTTTTATGGAGAATTTTCAGGTTTTTGTCAGGATGTTTTTAAAGTCGTCTGCTGCAGAGTTGTTGTATGTTGGAATGGGGGGTTAAATACAGGCGACCACTACCATAGGTTTAAGTCTGTATACATGTCACACTATGTTGTAATTTCTACAATATCTAACTTACATTAACTTCCAAACACTGCTTTATATACAAGATGTGTTTTGTTGCTAAAATGAAATCCTCACAAACATTAACCAATTTAAATGATTTACCCCTAGGACAATCATTCACAATTAGTTTGTTCTACTTACAATGTGCTTTCTTTTCAATTTCTTGGAAGGTCTAAACACTGGACTTGGCTGAAAAATAAAAGATAATTTTTCACATACCAGAACATTACAAATGCCATATTTTCAGGAAATTTGAGTAAAATCGCTGAATTGATTAATCAAAGATCCCCTTCACCCAAAACCATTTGGCACATCTAGTGACATCTTCACTGTGACCCGCCCATTATTGTCTATAATAAACTGATGTGGGACACCTTTATTATTGGTTGTTTGGATCACTAGATTACATGTATACAATGTATATATAAACAGAGTAGGCTTCATTATTATAATAAAGTTCTGCTCTATTCCCAAAGTTGGTAGGTACAGTACTGTGCCAATTTTCATTTTATTTTTGAAGACAGCATAATATAATAACTTACCACATCAAAATATATTTCTGGAAGGCAATTCTGAGGACTTGGTGGCTGAGTTTCATCGCTGTCACTTATTACGATAACAGATGCTTCCTCTCCAGAGGATACAAACAGATCTGGACTGATACTGCCACTGGGTCTCGGTTTATTCTCTTCAAACAAGTCTTGGCTTCCATCAAATTCAAACAGATCTGGACTGATACTGCCACTGGATCTCGGTATAATCTCTTCAAACAAGTCTTGGCTTCCGTCAAATTCAAAACTCATAACTCTAAAATAAATTATAAACCCAATAAAGCACAAATGATGGCTTGTTATCCATTAGACGGCAAAATATAATTTAAAAAATTATTTTATTACTGTTATTATTGCTACTCGAATTTGGGAAACAGTGATAAATTATTAGAGAGAGAGAGAGAGAGGGAGATACATAATGAGATAGAGAAAGAGACGGACAGACAGACAGGGAGAGAGATAGACAGAGATAAAGGAAAAATGAAAAAGACAGCGAGAGAGAGAGAGAAAAAATATATATGGGAAACAATGATAAATCATTGGAGAAAGAGAGGGAGAGACATACTGAGAGAGAGAGAGAGAGGAGACAGAAAGAGATAGAGAGACAGACATACAGAGACTGACAGAGAAAAAAATATGGGAAACAGTGATAAATCATTAGAGAGAGGGAGAGAGACAGACAAAGACAGAATGAGAGAGACAGAGACAGAAACAGAAAAAAAATGAAAGAGACAGCGAGAGAGAGAAAGATAGAGAGAAAAAATGAAAGAGACAGCGAGAGAGAGAAAGATAGAGAGAAAAATATTACTTCCGCTATCGCGAAACAGGTGACATTTTAGTTAAGGGAACGCAAAAAGCAACTTTCCAACAGAAACACTGCACAATTGGTAATATATCATTTAAACAAGAGGGCCATGATGGCCCTGGAATCGCTCACCTGATTTTTTTTTTCACTTTAGCTATATAAGCCCCGCCATCTGGCGGACATAGTTTCCGACCAATCGACTTGGCTTGAAGGAATCTGATAGAGGGTCACCCTAGGAACATTTCTACACAATTATTTGAAAATCGGCCTGACACTTTTGGAGGAGAATATTTTTTAAGTTTTCACTATAGCCATAAAAGGCAAAATAGCCCCGACCCCTTGTGGCCATGTTTTTTGACCAATCAACATAGCTTGAAGGAATCTGATAGAGGGTCATCCAAGGAACATTTCTACAAAATTATTTGAAAATCGGCCTGACACTTTTGGAGGAGAAGATTTTTTAAGTTTGCACTATAGCTATATAAGGCAAAATAGCCCCGCCCCCCCCTGGCGGCCATAATTTTTGACCAATCAACATGGCTTAAAGGAATCTGATAGAGGGTCATCCAAGGAACATTTCTACAAAATTATTTGAAAATCAGCCTGACAATTTTGGAGGAGAAGATTTTTTAAGTTTTCACTATAGCCGTATAAGGCAAAAAAGCCCCGCCCCCCCTGGCGGCCATGTTTTTCGACCAATCAACATGGCTTCAAGGAATCTGATAGAGAGTCACCCAAGGAACATTTCTACAAAATAAGTTCTGCCAACCAATTTGGGAGGAGAAGAATTTTGAAGTTTTTTTCGTTTCGTTGCCATGGAAACCAGAATTCTGCATGGATCCCAATAATTTGAAGGAATTCTGGTGAGGTCATTGAGAGGATGCTTTCTGTGAAGTTTCATCCCAATTGACCCACTGATTACTGAGGAGAAGATTTTGAAGATTTTTTAAGTTTTCACTATAACCATAAAAGGCAAAATAGCCCCGCCCCCTGGCGGCCATGTTTTTCAACCAGTCAACATGGCTTGAAGGAATCTGATAGAGGGTCACCCAAGGAACATTTCTACAAAATTATTTGAAAATCGGCCTGACACTTTTGGAGGAGAAGATTTTTTAAGTTTGCACTATAGCCATATAAGGCAAAATAGCCCCCCCCCCCCCTGGCGGCCATGTTTTTCGACCAATCAACATGGCTTGAAGGAATCTGATAGAGGGTTACCCAAGGATCATTTCTACAAAATAATTTGAAAATCGGCCTGACACTTTCGGAGGAGAAGATTTTTTAAGAATTTTGAAGTTTTTTTCATTTCGTTGCCATGGAAACCAGAATTCTGCATGGATCCCAAAAATTTTAAGGAATTCTGGTGAGGACATTGAGAGGATGCTTTCTGTGAAGTTTCATCCCAGTTGACCCACCGGTTACAGAGGAGAAAATGGTGACGGACGACGGACGACAGACGCCGGACATAGGGCGATCACAATAACTCACCCTGAGCACTTCGTGCACAGGTGAGCTAAAAAGACAAGACCAATAGAATAAATATACAAACATACCTCTCTGTACAAGATTTCTGTTTTGTTTTCTTTTCGAGCGAACATTCAGGAACGACAATCTATGCAAGGGAAGTAATCAAACATAACGCGCATCAATTGGAACGTCTCGGGTAATACCGTATACCTTCATCATTGGTGAAGTACCGATGCATTCCGAATGAACGGGCATGGGGCTGAGGGGCCACAAGACTGAGACAGGGGTATTTGGAAACGTTAGCGCAAACAAGCGCAAGGTTAAAAGCAAAATTTTAAAATATCAACTGATTCTTAAATTATTAAATTCCATAAAAGAACGGGTCTTAGGAGGTCGTATCATTCGGAAATGCTATAATTTGTCAACAAAAAAGACCAATTTTGAATCATATTTTTTTAATATCTGCGGTGATTTTCCGAAAATGAAGAAATCTCCAACCCTTATGAGGCCTCTTTATAAATAGAAATGAGCCTCGATTTACCAGTTTTCATTAAAAATAGAATGATTCTAAATCGATTTTGTTGACCATGTGACACCATTCGAAACTGAAAATGGCGGCCATATTCTTTGTAAATCAGAAATGTAACGCTGAAACAAGGTCGGACTACAATATATACGAGTTAGAGATATATGGATATTTTTACCGATTTCAAAAGATAAATCTTTCCTTTAATTAATGTCTCTAAACAATTGTTATTTGATTAATGAGTAATGCAATTACATTCGATTGAAACGAGTAAGGTGTATGCTGGTGACAGATTAGTCTCAATATATCGCCGTTACATATTGCATAGGATGCGAACAGTCAAAATAAAAAATCGCATTCCTTTTACAGAAACCTGGACTAGTGACTGATAGGCAGCTCTCACGCGATCGATACGTTGTTATCCCTATCGACGAACTTGAAAAGAAAAGAAAAGATGGACAGCTGAATCCAAAAAGTAAGTTTGGATCTACCTTTGGGATTTGTCCACGCAATCTGCACGGGTACTGGTTATGTATTCAGGAAAAAAACCTGCCTACCGAGATGAAGAAAGTAATATTTTTCAAGAAATGGGTAATTTAATGAATGAAAAAATAATGCCTAAGAAAATACACATTGAAATACATGTTTTAACAATATTTGACGATAAACTTACCTTTACTCGCCATAAATAACTCATTTTTTATGTTGAATTGACGTTCGTCTTTGTAAACAACAATTGTTAATCTGCGTCTTCAGCTGTCAAATTACGTCATAGGCGCGCGCGGTATTACGTCATTAGTAAACATGGCGGAAATAGGTGGCGGGCGAAAATAGGTTACGTGAGGATATATTTCATAAAGAACTCGTATATCATCTTATTCTGGTATTAACGTCTGGATATTTGTGTCCTTTATTACGATTTAGATGCCCCTTTTGACATAACAGTAGCCTATGTTCAGTAAAGCGAACACACATCTTCTAATCTGCGTTCAGAAACTTCACATCGGAGAATGACAAAAATAAGCAGAACACCTACCTTTAAAACAATTATTTGCACAATAATCCTAGCAGTTATTAAATCCCACTTGATTTTGTTCGTCATGTTTTAATGAGATAAACTTATAGATCGTCAATGATTATCAAAATTAACTATGAATATAGCGAATATCTGGCAAAATGTGTACAGTCTACAATTACCGATGTCATTGAAACACGCCATGTATTACGTCAGAAACTACGTATGTATTACGTCAGAAACTACGTATGTATTACGTCAGAAATACATGTATTTACAGTTAACACGGGTGGATAATAATGCTATAAATAGACTGGATTGGATTTTGTGTATGCCTACCGATTCGGATGAGGGCGCTCTGTAACGTTACTGTATGGAAATAGTTCCGTCCTTAGCAGCACGTGACTTCAGAAGATCTGAGTGCGATATATCGATGCGTGCAATATCGACGGATACTGCATCCTTTTTCCAAAACGAAAATAGAAGGAAAAATATAAAAATATACAATAAATGATAGTACGTAGGTCTGTC
Source organism: Serripes groenlandicus (assembly GCA_031761405.1). NCBI lineage: Eukaryota > Metazoa > Mollusca > Bivalvia > Cardiida > Cardiidae > Serripes > Serripes groenlandicus. Next base: position 2,084 of record JASEVX010001636.1, on the reverse strand, counting down.
TGTCAGTCTGTCATATCGTTACCTCATTGGTTATAGGTATTGGTTATTTACCGGAGTGAAAATTCCTAAAATTGATTGATTGATTGATTGGTTGGTTAATTAGGGTTTAACATATTAGTCATATTTAAGCATGCTCCGGGAAAACAAACATTAGCGTATATTATAAAATGTGTTTATACAGAAGTGCATGTGGATTCATGCAATCTGATATTGATACATAAAAGGCTGTTAATTTGTCTGTGACAAAATGGTGAACAGTGCAGATACAGCTCAACATATGTGGATGCACATTTTGATCTGGATTAACACTGAGCGCATGTCTTAATGTTAATTATTTAAATGGAACAGTGCTTAATTATTGAACTTTCTTTATTTCAGATGTATTAGAAGAGCACGCGAAACTGCATGCATGAAAGCTCAGCTGTACTGTATGCACTGTAGAACTGAAGACATCAATACGTTATTAATATAGATCACAACATAAAAACTTACAGGCCTTGAAATGTGTTTTATTATTTTGTTTTGTTTTGTAGTCTTTATGTCAAAGGGATTCGATTTCCTCAGACGATAATTATTACATTATGGGTTAAGGTTCTTTTATAAGAAACGTAACACCCTGGCAGAATGCTTAAGCCTTCTCTCATTTCTGACGCCTCTGCAGCAGACGGCTTTTTGAAAACACGGCAACAAAAGCGAGCAATCTCTCCCTTTGTCACCATGTTTTCAACTCTATTCAATTATTGTTCTATCTTTTAAATGGATTTACTGTGCTTTTGCCTAGACCTTTTCAAATCGTCTGCTGAAGATTTGTTGTATGTGGGAAAGGGTTAAAATGAATTGCCCTTTATAACCTGTCGAAAAAGACCAACAACTTACAGACTGACTTACATTATTACAAGACATAGGAAAAGGGAATACCGTTATACCTCAGTAAATTAAATTTTTAATTCCAAAAAAAAAGAGATATTTTTAAAATGGCTTATCCTATTTAATAAACGAGCAACATTATTACTATTGAATGTTTTACTTGGGTTCATTAACATTCACTTAACCGACTGCTTTTGGTGTGGCTGTAATTGTTGGGAAATTCAACACCTAACTCTGAAAACCCTACAATATTTAATCTAAGTATTACAAGGATCTAAAAATAGAATTAAGTCATGGCTTTCATTATTGATAATATGGTATTTTCTCTCTCTCTCTCGCTCTCTCACTCTCTCTCTCTCTCTCTCTCTCTCTCTCTCTCTCTCTCTCTCTCTCTCTCTCTCTCTCTCTCTCTCTCTCTCTCTCTCTCCCCCTCTCTCTCGCTCTCTCTCTCTCTCTCTCTCTCTCTCTCTCTCTCTCTCTCTCTCTCTCTCTCTCTCCCCCTCTCTCTCTCTCTCTCTCTGTTTCTATCTCTATCGCTCTATCTCTCTCTCTCTCTCTCTCTCTCTCTCTGTCTGTCTCTCTATCTCTCTCTCTCTCTCTCTCTCTCTCTCTCTCTTTGTCTCTGTCTGTCTGTCTGTCTGTCTGTCTCTATTCTCTCTCACTCTCTCTCTCTCTCTCTCTCTCTCTCTCTCTCTCTCTCTCTCTCTCTCTCTCTCTCTCTTGCTCTCTCTCTCTCTCTCTATCTATCTATATCTCTATCTCTCTATCTTCTCACTCTCCTCTCTCTCTATCTCTCTCTCTCTCTCTCTCTCTCTCTCTCTCTCTCTGTTTCTATCTCTATCGCTCTATCTCCCTATCTCTCTCTCTCTCTGTCTCTCTATATATCTGTCTCTCTCTCTCTGTGTCTCTGTCTGTCTCTGTCTGTCTGTCTGTCTGTCTCTATTCTCTCTCACTCTCTCACTCTCTCTCTCGCTCTCTCTCTCTCTCTCTCTCGCTCTCTCTCTCTCTCGCTCTCTCTCTCTCTCTATCTCTATCTCTCTATCTATCTTTATATCTCTATCGCTATATCTCTATCTCTATATTTCTCTATCTCTATATCTCGCTCTCTTTTTCTCCGTCTCGATGTCTCTCAGTTTCTGTCTCTGTCTGTCTATCTGTCTGTCTGTCTGTCTGTCTGTCTGTCTGTCTGTCTGTCTGTCTGTCTGTCTCTATATATA
>JASEVX010001635.1:0-13001 GCA_031761405.1 Serripes groenlandicus | reverse complement strand
TAATAATACCTAAACAATACATTTCAAATCGCAACTTCAGCAGTTTTTATTGTATTCATGTCTGAAATATAATCTTAAATTATATTGCATTTCTAAATGACGGTCCACTGTACAAAACAAGACATCAAGCAAGTTAATTAATAATGTATCAGACAGGTGTATGCTAAATCATCAATTAACACCTGTATACACCGATAATTGAACGAAGGGTCGAACAGTCTTAGCAATCAATGGTCGAAAAGTCTGGCAGCCCAAAGTCGCATAATCTTGGGGGTTGGGCCAGGGGACTTCTTTTCAGTAGATTGATAAGAAATATTGACAACGGCGTATTCTTCAAACAACTTACAATAAATGTCATCATTTTTGCTGGTGCGATCATCGCAGCGAGAGCCTCAACAAACATCCACACACTTATAATGTTCAACCAGAACTTGCGCCCACGATTCAACGCAATCATTGCGATCACGGAGATCAGGATTATCTCGTAATACATTATACACTGGTCGACTCCTTCGGTCGCCAGGTCCTGTAACCACGTCATCGTCGTCTGGTTCTTCATTCTTACTTAAAAGCGAGCAGAATTCGAATTCGATTGTTTTGTTTCGTTTCTTAACTTGTTGACGGAAGTCCGCGTTTTTGAAAATGACGCGGAGAAATGTGGGTCAAGGAAAAGCGTCACACGCTCGCAGGGGAAGTAATCTTAATGAATTGAGTTATTTCCCGTGAATTAATGTGAGGGCAAATGAAAGATTATTGTTGTTTCTTCTTCTTTTTCTTGTTCTTCAATTCTATTAAATAGTTTAACATTTATTTATAGAGATTTGTTCTTATTTTTGTCTACATGTTTTTTTTTAAAACTGTCTGCTGCAGATTATAAGTTTTGTGTGGGAAAAGGTTAATAGACCCAGAGACAAATAAACACGTCTCTGATAGACCCAAGTCTAGTTTATCCATTTTGGCCAGGAACAATATTGTGTCCCTGTTTTGGCTTACAACAGTAAAAATACAGTTTCTCCCTTTTACACTGTTATATCTTTAGAAATATATAATTTATTAAATATCGTATTCCTTGTTAAAATATTCTAAAAAAAATAAAATACATTCTAACAAATAATTAAGGTTCAATAACTTAATTAAATTAAATGTTTGCTGCTCTCATAGTTATTAATTAACCTCTCCTGTCTAGCATGGATACATGCATATATATATGTGTATGTATTTCGGAACATGGGCCTATTAACAAGAGGGTTTATGAAATATAATGCGGACATGTAAATGTACATGTTAGCACATGTATAATGAACCCAAATTTTAGTCATATAACCAGGGACGTAGATAAGAGGGATAGGCAACTCCACCTGTACACCTGTTATCTGGTTAAAATATCACACATAGAAATAAAATTGTCAAAATGTTCACATTTTGTAGCAAATAAAACGTTGAAGTCAGATTTGGCACATAAACACAAAATACATATTCTGAAAGCTTAACATTTCAGCTACAATGAATAAGTGGAATTTCTTTGTATTTTGAACAATGACTGTTTTAAAAGACACCGATATTGGGATTTCTGAATTATATTATTTTTTTCCAAAAATTAATAGACTGACATTTTTCATACGGATAACATATTATGAAAACCTGTACTATATTAAAATAGTTTTATCTTCTGCAATAGAAGAATGTTTAAACTTCCAGAAAATATTTTTTTAATTTTCATATCTTGAATAGTTGTCGAGTTTTACTTGCTACAAATGTCGGCACGGGTGATATTTTAGTTTATAATTTAGTTACTTATCCCTCTTATCTACGTCCCTGATATATCATAGAAATAAAAATAATAAAATAATAATGTCTTATGTCTAAATAAGCATATATATATATATATATATAACAGGTTAAAGCTTTTCTTCAAACGTTGGCTTGTATAAAGGTCTTTATCATTTGCTTCTTAACGGATGATCCCATGGCATATATAGGCATGTGTTAAAGACGTATAAACAACAATCGCCTCGGAAAAGGATGCACATTAAGCAGCAGTCCAAGTCAACACTAGCATATGCTCGCCAAATGGCATAAGTGAAGCGCGCAAGGGTAAACAACGTCAATAAAGTCCACACTAGCATTATATCATTATGCCGTGAACAAATACGTAACTGTTTGACTGTGAGTTCGAATCCCGGCTCGGCCAACTTTTTTTCCGATGATTGACAAAAGTCAATGCGACGTCATTCGTCTTGCACCAATGGGCTAAGTCTATGCAGCCAGTTGCTTGGGAAGATTGTTGTGTGGAGTACTGGTGTGAGAAAACCAGGAAATGCATGAGTAGGTGAACTGGCCGCCGTGATATAACTGAGAAATTGTTAAACGACTGAACTCCAGATACCCAACTGTCGAAAAAAAAAAAATCCAATTTTAAGAAAATAAGTGTTATTTTTGTATTTGGGGCATTAAAATATGATAACTGACATATTATTATTATTACATACCCCTATAATCGGTGAGATTTTCTTGTTTTCGATACTTTTTCCATCGCAAATTCTACCCTGTCAGTAACGGGGTAAGTATTTTTAAATAGGACACCCCTTCATCGGGACAATTGAAAACGACTCAAGTTCACTTTATTGATAAAAAACGATACATTTTCTACCCTGGTTGTACTTGGATAACATAAAGAATAACATTTAGGGCGAATTCGAATTTTTTTTTTCGTGCCATCTGGATTTCAGTCGCTTTAAATCAATTACATGTATACATATATAAGACCAATCATTGAACACGCCTCAGTCGTTTGGGAAAATTGTACTGCAGCTGTAAAGGAATCGCTAGAAAGGATTGAAAATGAGGCAGTGCGAATAGTCACTGGATTAACACGCCCAACATCAATTATCAATCTGTACAATGAAATAGGATGGTTACGTTTAAATGATATAGGCGTAAGTATCAAAAGCTCGTTCTAACATATAAGATTGTAAACGGCCATACCCAAGATTATTTACACCGAATGTTCCCCATCGACTGTAGGTGACAGAACAATTGATTGATTGATTGGGGTTTAACGTCGTTTTTAACAATTTCTCAGTTATATCACGGGGGCCAGTTCACCTACTCATGCATTTCCTGGTTTTCTCACACCAGTACTCCACACAACAATCTTCCCAAGCAACTGGCTGCTTTTCCACATAGACTTAGCCCATTGGTGGAAGAGGAATGACGCATGTCGCATTGACTTTTGGTGACAGAAGAAACTACCCTTTACGAAATGCGTTACATATTGATATAGTAGCAAGCAGGGGCGTAGATTTGTAATAATCAAAGTGTAGGCCGTCTCGTGAGAAAATCAACATTGTGGACTCTGCGTAAAGTATCCACTCGGATCAGCCTAAGCATGCCACACAGGCCTACCCGGATAGACACTATTCGCCTCCTGTGGATTTTCTGTTTCAGGAATAACTACTCTATACATCTATCCCCCTAAGACGGAATGTGTCGGCCGGATCAGTTTGCGCGGACAGCGCAGGCTGATCTGGTCGATACATGACGCAGATGTATATCGCCGCAGCTGCATTTTGGAGCATTTTGAGAAAAAATGTGTAGGCACGTGCCTACAGTGCCTAAAGGGAGCTACGCCCCTGGCAAGACGGACTGAACTATTTGCACATTCGTTCATACCATCTGCAGTATCTCTATGGAACGATTTACCTGATGAAATAAAATAATCTTCAATCTCTTTCCTTGTTCAAATGTAAAATTCTACATTTCTTCCCAGTCTCAATTGTACCTAGATATTACTTTATAGGCATCCTCGGTACCCAGGCTATTCATAAAATATATGATACCCAGGGCAAATTGGCTAGCGAAGTTTCGTAAAGCATGCGCCACGATTTCCTCCGTAACAACACTGTAATTTTAGTATCGCAAAAGGTTTGTGTCATGCGGCCAATCAAAAGGCTGCATTTCACCTGATAAATTATTCATGATTACGAGATTTGTACAGCCAATTTGCCCAGGGTATCATATATGTTATGAATAGCTTGGGTACCGAGGATGTTTATAGGTGAACGAACGTAAACTATCTGTTATTCACGCCAGACTTCGAAATCATTGCAGTGATCTTAACTCACGTGTGTACATTAACAATATATAAGAGACAATAACGTATGTGTACTTGTGGAATCCACATTGAGAACGTTGAACAATACTTTTTCAAGTGTATTAATTTGCATATCCAGAGGTTAATTGTTTCGAACACTCCAGGAGTATCACCTGCTTAACGTTAATTTACTGTTACATAGTTCGTATAATCTCGACTATGAGGATAACTCTATTATTTTCATAACAGTCCTTACATTTATTAAAGAGACAAAAAGGTTTTAAGTGAGTGATTTAAATCGATTTCATATTGCGGCTACATGTTGATATAATTTAACCTGTCTGCTTTTGAACCTTCTCTATTTTTCGAGTACTAGCTGACAACATTTATTTTTTGTTCTTCTCTTTTTCTTGAACCCTTTTTTCAAAAAAGACATTATTTTTCACAAACACACCAATTTATTTTCTGAATATTTTCCCGTTTATAATTTTTTCTATTTTTATTTAGTCAAATATTAATGTACAACTATAGTTACCAAATTTGAATTAAATAACATGTATGCAACATATTATAAAAGGGAATGGCCTTGTCTAACAGTCCCGAGTTTTCGCCCTCCAAACTTATCATTTGGATAAAGGCTATCCTGGGGGTCAGTGTTTATTAACTCCTCACTGATAATGATCTAAAGCAAGCCGCAAGGTCATAAATACTGCCTGCCCGTATCAAATTCCCAAAACATGTTTCTGAGAACAGATTTTTAGCCACAAATATCAAGCTGAAATTTCAAGTTGAAGAATTAATTCTGTTGTATTTCATAATAATTATATTAATATTAAGAATGAACTGTTTTTGTGAGATTAATGAAATAATTATAATAACTACAAAGTTTTCTGTGACCATAACATAAACAAAACAGGTGCATTGGTTTATAAACAAAATGAAAATTAACTTTAGCTTAACACTCATAGCTAATACAGATTTTTGAATTATGTTATGATACTGAGTTATGCATATTCCACCCTTAAATTAAAAACAAGAAACATAAAGAAAACATTGTGATTTCATTCAATAAAATAAAATTGTATCTACGTAGTATTTACAAATTGCTCACAAATTATGCAATCATGCACGGCATAGACAAATTATGACAAATATTGTGCAAATGTCCAGCGATACACAATTTATAACAATTAACAATAACAATATATACAAGGAAACTTATATGGATATTTTACACACTTAAACAATACGAATGATTTTCAACAGAAGTCGTGCAAACACTGACACCAATTTCTTTTAACATGGGATGGCTACTTATGATTACATACACAGTTTGAAGTTAAAATCCAAATCAAACTTCGTAAAATACACATTCAATACATGAAAGATTGTCTTGTCAGTGAGAACACTTTTTGCAGCATCTCTTCAGGTCTTGTTAAAAATGGACTTTCTGAAATGTTTGAAAGTTCCGTTTCAGTACAAAATGGTTAAAATACAAAACTGTTCCATTAAAGAGCAAACAGTGTATATATTCCTTTTGTTATTATTTGACAAAGGTGTATTAATAAGCGCACTATTTTAGCTTAATTTTAAATAATAAAACAATATAACTGCAAAGCAAAAAATTGTCCATTTTTAATTTTTTATTAATTTGATATAAGTTTTTGAAAATGAATGAGAAAGATTACATACATAAACTACTAAACATTGTCATAGAATTGTATAGACCGTACCTTGGTGTTGACGTAGCTTTAGGTTTGAGTTTTCGCCTTGCACCCTTCTGTGGCGTGTCGTCTTTCTTCCACTTCTTCAGTTGCCGAACTCTTTTAAGAAGCTCCTCATGGTCAAGTACGAAAGCATCCTTTACATCTGATATATATGAGTTTGGCCCAAGATCGTACCTTATATTTCCATCAGGTAATCTTTTCAAGCAGTCATTTGCTTGACAATCTGGCAAGCGTGCCTCATGTTGCCCTGCTGTTGAATAATAGTCTATCAGACATTGTACATGTTTGCCAAGTTGTTCGATGGCTGTTTCGGGTGGCATCCATCATTGAGGACTTCTATACTCGTAAACAGAAGCGGCGCTAGTTGGTAACATAGAAAGTTGTCTTATTTCATTGAATAAAAACTTACTGACATTAACATTCTTCGGTGTGTACAGAGTCTTTATCATCGCCTTGTGTAGGCTTAAATTGATTGTAATTTTCAAAGTAGTTGACATATCAAATGAGAAAAGATTTTCTTTGAAATCTCTCTTGTTCAGGAATGTTTCAACTCTTTTCTTGTGAGAGATACCATGGAATTTGGGTAAGAAGTCATTCCCACCCATACTCAGGACCAGTGCTAACTTTGGTCCCTTATAGAGATCATGACAAGACATTTCAATGAATGACACATTTTCGGTGATGTTGAATATATTATAAACATTTCCATCTTCTGTAAAATGACGTAAACCTTTTTTGTGAATAATTTTTCTTCATCATGAGGCCAATGAGAGACTACTGCAAACATATGCAGAACAACAGCATCTATGTCACCAGAAGTAACAATGCTCAAAGCAGATTCATTTTCGTTAAGCAAATGTTTGTACTGCATCAGCCAGTCTATTTGTGCCATTTCTGCTTCTCCTTTTGTTTGCCGAACATGTTTTAATACTTAAATTTTTGTTCTAACTGGGTTTGTGTATATACTGTTTGGATGCAAAAATGTACCCCTTTCACAAGAACATTTTGATACATGTAATTCACTGTCGATGTCAACTGTTATACTTGCAGGTATTTGGATTTTATCAACATGTTTAGCCAGGTATGTACTTATCAAATGTTTGCCTTCCGCTGATGTTGTTATTGTCTTCTTGTCAAACTTGTGTGTGCTCAGAATATCTTCACCTTTTTTTCAAATGCGTGATGCTAAAGTCAGATTGCGTTTGTCTGTGTGCCCTTGTGGCAGATTTAAAGCCGTCCGGTGTGAACTCGTACTTTTCTTTACACACAACAATGTTGCGAATGTTTGGAAAACTTATTTTCGTTTTCATGAGAACAGCCTTTTCGACATACTTCAGGTACTGTGTGCCTGATGTCGAACTTGTTTTAAATTTGACACCTGCAAACTCAATTGTAGCAACCGACGCTGTGTGTGCCAATGCTTTTGGAATAGCCTTCTTGTTTAGATGAAGAAGATATTTTTGCAGTTGTCGCTTTTGATGTTCTCGATAGGCTGGCAATTTTTCAGGAGAATATCTTTCAGCGGATTTTTCATACCAGTTGATGTCATAACTTTGGGTTTTGAACAGTCTGGTTTTAGAAGAAGCTCTTTCGGGCCATGTACTGCTTCAATGTGAGGCTCGTCCGATTTTGAACAACCAAACAAACTGTAACTTGCTGAGTGACATTTGATCAGATATGCTCCGATCTCTTCAGTTTTCATGTCTTAGATGGAATATGGAAGCACTGCTTTACCTGCATCGTATACATTGTACACATTAGTATCGTCAGTCAAAGATATTCCACCCTGACGGAGAATAAGACTCACAATTCTCTTTATATAACGAATATCAGTTTCTTACGATTTCACTCCCAACAGTTCTGCTTGTGGTTTTTTTTAGTCTTCATATCGTTCTTTTTCTTTGTGATTGTTTCATGGACTTCATTCATCGTGTCTAGTAACGACATTCTCGGTACACTTGAAGTCATGGTGGACCCCGAGCGGAAAGCTTTGAGAGCATATTTATGATCCATCTCCCTCTTGGTATCAAGAGCCAGGTTCACTTTGCTTCCTTCCACAGGAATGCTAAAGAGGTAATGTTTCATGTTTTTGAAATAAGTACCACACTTGTAATACTCATTCAATAACTTCACAGTGAAAGCAGCATATGATGATACTCAATTCAGAAATAAAAAAAGGCAGACCTTCATAACATCATAGTGTAATGAAAAAGTCTCATTTCTTAAACGTCCATCCAAGAGAAATTTGTCAAATTATATATGGTCATTTTCATCTAAGCTGTTTTGTAGAATGCACGTTTTCATTGCTCCTTTTAGTTCAGTAGGGAGTGTTTGGAGATAACAGATGAAAAAAGCAATATGCAGAGCAGTTGATAGCTTTCTTATGTACTTTGTGCTCCAATGAAATCAACTTTTTTCCACTCTTGAAACTCCTCATCTCGCATGTATTTCAGAATATGAAGAATGCCTGCATCCTTATATGCACTGCACAAACTAAAGATTTTAGATATTTCTCAGATGCAGCGAGGGAAACTCTGGTAAAAATAGTTCATTTTTTTTCTGACTTTCTCTTAACTTGAATAGATTGGCAGCAATCTTGTGGTCTGGAGCAAAGATTATTTTGTCAGTACTCTCTTCACTGTCTTTCCGGAATCCGCTGTGGTCGAGTGGTTAGCGTCGGGGATTTCGAAACCGGGTGTCCCGGGTTCGCTCCCCAGTCGCGGCACTACGGTCATGGTGGAGTGCCCATGGGCAAGGCACATTTTCTAGCCTAGTACTGGTTTGTTTACCCAGGGATCATGAATAATTAAATTTAATTGCGCGCTAAATGACCTTAGCTGTCGATGCGCCATAAAACAATATACATTCAATATACTTCACTGTCTGTCTTCACTAAAACGTCATCGAGAACTTCTTTCAGTTTCTTGATGTCATCATCTCTTCCAGTTGCATGTGCAAACAGATAGGATGTACATTTTTTGAACAAGAAGGCCAAATGTCCCTTTATTTTAAACAAAAATGAAAGATGTGCCTATATTGCTCACCTGGCTACCATAGTCTATAATAAAAGGTTATCAAGAGCAGAAAGGGTCAATTTTGTCAAAATACAAAGTAATTTTAGCAAGTTTAAAGATATTTATTATCAAAATCGAGCATTTATGAAAATTAAAAGAAAATGTTCACATATATAGTCAACATATAGCAGGAATACAATGGTCTGAATGAACAAACTGTATGGGGAGGAACGTTTTAATTTTAGAAATACAACTGATTTTTTAAATAGGCAAAAACATCCAATGACACTTTTTTTTGTAGGGCCGTAAACCGAACAATTAAAAAAGCGTAGCCTAGGAAAATGGGGAAAAGTGAATTATTTTTCTGGGCTGGGTCAGGGCCGTAAACCAAGCTATTAAAAAAAGCGTAGCCTAGGAAGTTCGGGAAAAGTGATTAAACGTGTCTAAAGTTTTGTAATAACGGTAGAAGACATACGTAATTTGTATTGTGTTGTTTCTTAAATCAGTTAATACAATTTATTGATCCTGAACATTTTTTTTTCAAACATATTACAGAGTTTTTTCTTTACAATGATAATGTTGGTTGCTCCTTTTTTTATTACGTCACCACATGGTACACACATTAAACCTATTCAATACTGACACTGCGTTTCCACGCGGGCGTCAATGACCCGTGCGACGTGAATAACTAAGGATTACCCTTGTTAGCTGTTTATCTAAAATATTCACAGGTCACTGGTGTTTTTAATAGACGACTGAGTTTATTTTGTGAAAATAACGATATCTTATCGGACGCTCAATTCGGATTTAGACCAAAGCGCCCACGACAGACGCATGTTTTGTACTGAATTCAATTATACAAAAGGTGCTCTCTGAAAATAAACATCTTTATGCTGCTTTTATAGATTTAAAAAAGGCATTTGATAGTGTTTATAGGAATGGGGGATGGTTTAAGTTGTTTAATTTAGGGGTTAAGGGTAAAATGTTACGAATCTTTCGAGATATCTATTCAAAAGTTAAATCTTCTGTTAGCGTCAATAATATGACCTGATTGCTTTTTGTCTCACGTTGGACTTAAACAAGGGGAGGTTATCTCACCTGTACTGTTTGCCCTTTGTATAGATGACATTGAACTTTATTTGCAGGGAAATATTTCGTCTGGATTGAATATTGGAGATATTAAGATTTAACCTTTACTGTTTGCAGATAATATGGCTATTTTAAGTGATGATCCAGTTGATTTGCAAACTAGTTTAAATAATTTATTTATATACTGTAATAAATGGAGATTAAATGCCAATATTGACAAAACAAAAATCGTTGTTTTTAGAAAAAGAGTTGGTTTAAGAGTGAATGAGCGTTGGACATATAATAACGCAAACATAGAAACTGTAAATGATTTAAATTATCTTGGTACAATATTTAATTATACTGGCTCATTTCTTTTGAATCAAAAAGCCTTAGCAGAGAAAGGGTTAAAAGCGCTGAATGTTTTGCACAGTAAAGTTCGTTGTTTTGACTTCGATACGTCGACATTATTCCAATTAGTTGATGCATTTGTATGTTCAATCTTAGGTTTTTTCGAGCGAAATTTGGGGATTCAACAAATCGAAGGAAAAATAAATGATACATCTAAAGTTTTGTATAAAGTTTTGAGTGTTAAACGATCTACTTGTAACTTTGCAATATATCGTGATCTAGGCAGATATCCGTTATATATTGATACATACGCGAAAATGATAAAATACTGGGGTAAACTGTTATCATCAGATAACATAATTATTGTGACTTTATATCATTGGGTAACCGAACACATTGAAAAGGGAGCAAATAATTGGTGCAGTAATGTAAAAACTCTTTTATTACAATATGGCTTTGGATATATATGGCTCAATCCAAGTACCGTTAGTCAAAAGAAGTTTCACAAGACTACCATACATTCTATCGAGCTGTTATTTTGTACTTCCACACTGTTTTGAACGGTTACAGTTACTTTATGTAGGTGAGTCAGTTCTCCTTTGTGTATATTGATGTAGAGCTTCCAATGTGTCGCAAGTTGTTGAACACTTCTTTAAGCGCGAAGACGATACATACGATTCAATTTGTTTTGTAATTTGTTTGTGTGGATTGAGGATATATTAACCCTTGCCCCCATGCAGGCGAATTTCCCTAGTATAATGACATTCGTAGGCATCGTCTTAGAAGTGGAGATTCCTTATGATGGGTAATTTCTCTTTGTATAACGATGATCTCCTTAATCTTGCCCCAATAGTGCAAGATTTCTGACATGTAGGAAAGCGTTACATGTTTTGTATGTTCTTGTATATATTGCTTGACTATGTTTGTACATATGTGTGAATGTGTACACCTGATGGAGGCGTTTATACGTCTGAATGCATGTGTGTGAATGTGTACACATGATGGAGGCGTATATATACGTCACATTGACCGGTATGATTACTTATGTGTGGGTCTTACATAAGGAAATACCTCTCTTGAACTCTTGGATTTTTCGTTCTGATTAAGTGTTCTATCGGAAGATCATTCTGCTTATTCCCCCACCACTACTCTGTGGCGCTTCTCATCGCGTGCTGCTACGATGTATGGTTCGTTTGCGCTGATATGTCACATAGTGTATACGTTTACAGTGACATGTCAGTGTGATTGAGCTATGCATGTCTTGCTTGCCGTTTTATTGGTCTGGGGCTTTAGCCCCTGATCATAGTAGTAATACCATTTTTTTCGGATTTGGCAGCCTGCCAATTGCTGTTAGCACCGAACAACGTATTTTAGGGTGAGACTGCGCGAGAAAAATAGTTCATCATGGGTTCAACAAAACTGCATTTAAAAGGTTAAATTCTCTCAAAAAGAGATAATTATAATATTGTTGGAACATCAGCGAAAAACTTGAGGCGTGAGTACTCCAATATAAGTTTAACAAATGCTTTAGAAATTAATGCGCCGAGAGGTCAAATATGAGAGCTTATTAACATTCGCGAAGTGGAACGGGTCGCGTGAAAAATGCAGTGGTGGATTCACCTGGGGGCCTGTAGGGTCCGTGCGACTAAAAATGTTAATCTGTATACTTGTGAGCTCTTGCACTCAGGTGAGCGATATAGGGCCAAATGTTTCACTGGTACATGTTACTTTGTATGTTTCACTGTTACATGTTATTTTGCATATTTCACTGTTACATGTTAATTTGTATGTTTCACTGTTACATGTTAATTTGTATGTTTCACTGTTACATGTTACTTTGTATGTTTTACTGCTACATGTTACTTTGTATGTTTTACTGTTACATGTTACTTTGTATGTTTCACTGTTACATGTTAATTTGTATGTTTCACTGTTACATGTTACTTTGTATGTTTTACTGCTACATGTTACTTTGTATGTTTCACTGTTACATGTTACTTTGTATGTTTCATCGTTACATGTTACTTTGTATGTTTCACTGTTACATGTTACTTTGTATGTTTTACTGCGATTATACAAGGCGCAATCGTATACGTGTTTTCGTAACTCTTGAAATTCCGTATTCGACTAGGAACAGTACTGTACCAAAAATGGTAATGTGACCTCATTGAAACATGATGGCACGTCATTTAAGTAAATGTAGTTTTACCTAAATTCAGGCAAATTTGAAATTTGGTGCTCCATGGATTCTCTCCGATATGAATCATTTCTATTTCATTGTGTTACTTATATACAGTTAAACCTGTGTTTAAAGACCATCCATGGGGCGTGAATACTCTGGTCTTTATTCACAGGAGGTCTTTAATTGCAGGGTGATTTATGCAGAAAACGAGCATTTGGGAAACTAAAGTATGGTCGCTTTAGACAGGGAATCGATGTTCCAATGTGGTCTTTAGCACAGGTTCGACTGAACATAAAAATGGAACTGCAAGTAGCAGGTGGTCATTCACATGCCCTACATTTATAAACATTGTTTAAAGTATAATTTATGTTATTTTAGTGGCGATTGGTTTGACAAGTTCCATCAGTGATGCAGAGACACGACTTTGGTACCAGATTGATACTAAGATTTGAGATTTATTGAGATAATATCTACATAGAGTTAAATTATGTAAATATTATCTTTCATCATGTTTGGGCATGATAATAAATATCATTACGCGTTCTATAACTCGCATGATACTCAAA
>JASEVX010001634.1:0-13025 GCA_031761405.1 Serripes groenlandicus | reverse complement strand
TACGACAATATTCAGTAATCAGAGTGGGCCGTGTGCATTAATGGAGGAAGAAAACGAAGAGAAGTCTTACGTTTTCTGTGATTATTTTATACATTGACGGTAAGTTTTGCAATTAGCTTATTTTTTATATAAAAAAAGTCGTAGTGCGTAGTCCTCTAGACATCGATATTCATAAACTATAAAACCGAGATCCTTATTGCTTTTGCTTTTAAGTATATGACATCGTTTGATTCATTCATAATATGAGAGAGAGAGAGAGACACACACACAGAGAGGAGAGAGAGAGAGAGAGAGAAGAGAGAGAGAGGGAGAGAGAGAGAGAGAGAGAGAGAGAGGATGAGAGAGAGAGAGAGAGAGAGAGAGAGAGAGAGAGAGAGAGAGAGAGAGAGAGAGAAAGAGAGAGAGAGAGGGAGCAAACGAAAGAGAGAGAGAGAGAGGGAGAACGAAAGAGAGAGAGAGAGAGAGAGAGAGAGAGAGAGAGAGAGAGAGAGAGAGAGAGAGAGAGAAGGGGGGAGAGAGCGAAATAGAGAAAAACACACATAGAGAGAGGAATAGAGAGAGAAAGAGAGAGACAGGGGTGGAAGTGGCTGATGTCTGGTAGTATTACTTGTGACAAGTCTTGATAAATGTATGACAGCACGTCCCAACTAAATAATCTAAATCAAGAAATAGCCGCGTGTGTTGAGTCTCCGTAAACGGGACAGTAAACTGGCGTGAACTTGGCGTACACTTGGCGGTCAACGAACGAGGCTTCACTTTTATTGTTTCGTCCAAGGATATATGTAGGACTAGTAACATGTATACGGACAGGGAGGTTCTGGTGAGACTGCGGATGTATATGATCGCATGAGTCTGTACTATACGCAGATGCAATTTTGTATTTGCATTGTAAGCCATTGTCTTAGTTTGGTTTCCCTACTGAGTCTTCGTTATCAAGATTTGTGAATTTACTCATCGAAAACTGAGTTGTACATATTTTGTAGATTGGAAAATTGAGCGCTCCTTTTTTTTTATAATTATGTCTTCTGATGCTGTTGGACGTCAAAGGAAGTCTGTATGAGGAAACGGGTAAAATTGTTAAATTCTGGCAATCGCAAATTTATTGGCAATAATTAAACAAATATAGCAAGCTTACTAGCGCTAGAAAGCAATCAAATTGCACACAGATGCATAGACACACATAGACACACATGCTTATAACACTTTTTATTGGAATATATCAAATGCACGAACAAGCATACAGGCATATATAAAGTTATGACATATTGTAAGCCAGACATATATACTCTGGGTCAGATGCATAGGAGAGGTTCATTCAGATTTAAATAACCCTTTCCAACATTTGGACTCTTTCTGACGTCTCCTTAGCAGACGACCTTTGAAAACTTTATTACAAAAGGAGATATTGCTCGTGCAAGTTATCCTTTTGCCATAATGCTTTCAACTTAATGTAATAATTGATCTTTCATATATAGAGAGTTTCAATATGTTTAACTGATTGTTTTCAAAGTCGTCTACTAAAATAAATATTGTTGTATGTTGGAAATGGTTAACAGAGTGTTAGATTGTAAACCCCAACAGACGTTCGCTGCGAACATGAAATATAACGAGTTATTAGGCTGATAAATCGTCGTGTTAGGTTGTAAACCCCAACAGACGTTCGCTGCGAACATGATATATAATATAAACGAGTTGTTAGGCTGATAAATCGTCGTGTTAGGTTCTCACATATAGAAAATTTGCAGCAGACCACATTATGACAAAAAGGGAAATCACTATTTTCTTCTTTTGCTATGTTTTCAAAAGTCGCTCGCTGCATAGACGTCAGAAAGCGTCTGTATGTGGGAAATGGTTAAATATGCATGGACGCCATACTAGAAGAACTAAACTTATTGATTGATTGATTGATTGGGGCTTAACGTCATTTTCAACAATTGTTTCAGTCATATCACGGCGGCAAATTCATCTACTTCTGTGTTTCCTAGCTTTCACACACCAGTACTCCGCACAACATACTTTCCAAGCAACTGGCTGCTTTTTCCACATGGACTGTTAGCCCAATGGTAAAAGACGAATGACGCTTGTCACAGTGACTTTTGTCAAACCTCGGAAAGAATGTTGGCCGAGCTGGGATTCTAACTCACAACCCGCAGTGTATAAGTTTAGCTTTGTAATAATTACGCGTATATTTATGGACTGCTTTCGCGGGAGTAACGACATACCCCAAATGGACGTAATATATGCGGGTTATTTTGGCGCATTATCCCGTTAATACGACAGCGCCATTCGTCTTCACCCAGAGGGCTCTAACAGTCTATATAGAGAGGAAACCATTTGCATGGAAAGACTCGAGTACTCATATGAACAAGCCAGGAAACTTATGAGTAGGTGAAATGACGTCCGGTGTCTTTTTTGTTTTTAAGAGATTTGCTGAGATGACTCGATTTCTATATTGAGTTTAGTAGATTTGCCGAGTTGATCCGACGTCTATATTGAGCTTACAGTTCGAGATTTTCCGAGTTGATCCGATGTCTATATTGAGCTTACGAGATTTTCCGAGATGATCCGGTGTCTATATTGATTCCATAATATTTGCCTAGACTAACCGATTTCTATATTGAGTTTACGAGATTTGCCGAAATGATCCGATTTCTTTATTGAGCTTACGAAATTTTCCGAGATGATCCGATGTCAATATTGAGCTTACGAGATTTGCCGAGATAATCCGAAGTCTATTTTGAGTTTGACATATATATATGCCGATATGATCCGATGTCTATATACTGTGTTTACGAGATTTGCCATGTTTATCCGATGTCTAAATTGAGTTTAAGATATTTTCCGACATGATCCAATATTATTGTTCAGAAAGATAGTAACACGTACGAGTTAGTAAGCACTGCTTTCAAAACAGTTCATTGTATCAGAGAATGATCTGTGCGCTGACCGGTGTTCCATGAAAACAACCTTAACGTAAGTATAACACGTGTGGACAAAATGTACGCCGCCATGTTCAGGATCAAAATGGATACTGCTTTAGAACCTACTATGACTAATAAGTGAATAGTAGTACACACAAAGCGAGGTCAGACTGTGCAGATGCACTGGCTGATCTGGATCTACACTTGTCGATAATGCATTGCGGTTGGTTTTCTCAGAGTAGGCCTACCGCTCGTTTCATGTATTTTAAACGGCGTATATGTATCATTCATATAACTGCTATAATAATTAAAGGACACAAGCAAAGCAAACAACAATACACACATTTCTTGTCATGCAAAGCATGCAATACAAAAAAAAACATTTTCCTTCAAATTATATTAAAATATCATTATATTCGAAATAATTGGAAATAATATGATGAACGACCGTTGTGACGTCATAAGGACCCACGTCCGTACGAAATTAAGAATGTTATGAACAGTGTAGATTCAGATCAGCCTGTACATCCGCACAGTCTGGTGGTGATCTACATTGTTCACGTATTACCTACATAAGCTTGTTTGACTTTTGAAAACTTTGTGTCAAAAAGAGGAAGACATGCTCGTTATGATAAATTCCTACTTTAGCCACAATGTTTTAACCCTTTCCCTCATATAGACGCTTTCTGACGCCTCTGCAACAGACTGCTTTTTGAAAACATAGTGACAAAAGAAGAAATTGCACAAAACGTGCAATTTCTCCTTTTGTCACAATGTTTTCCACTTTTTGTCATAGGTTATCCATTCAATTATGGAGATTATCTATGTTTTGACAAAAAACCTGCAAAGTCGTCTGCTGCAGAATTGTCGTATGAGGGAAAGGGTTAAACTATATTGAATAATTAATCTTTCATTTTCAAGTAATTTCCATATGTGTTAATAAATGTCTTTAAAAAGCTTCAGATTTGTTGTATGTGGGGAAAGGAATAAATAATATCAGCCGTCTCGCGAGAAAACCAACATTGTGGACTCTGCGTAAAGTAGCGATCCGGATCAGTCTAAGCATGCCGCGCAGGCTTACCCGGATGTACACTTTTCGTTTCATGTGGTGAATTTTCTGTTTCAGGAAACCTCTATCCCCCTGAGACGGAATGTGTCGGCCCGGACCAGTATGCGCGGACCTCGCCGGCTGATCTTGGTCGATACATTACGCAGATGCCATAATGTTGGTTTTCTCGCGGGACGCCTCATATATGTCCATTGAAGGAAAATGTTTTAAAACAAAGCAAGTACTAAAAGCTGAAGCAGGCTTGTCATTCTCTAGCTCCCAAAGCAAACTAAGCTTTCTGGCGGTTAATGGCTGGCGGTAAACGGAATCTGAAAATACAAGACAAAAAATGCATCAATTGTAAATAAGTTATTTATTGTCCCAGGCACTGACAAAGTATTGGGTCCAAGCATGTGTTAACATTATAGTATTTTCATGAAAACACGGGAAGACTCCAAACAGATATGTAGCTTAAAGAATATATCCGTGCATTTACACGGGTGTAAACAATAAATGCTTCGTGTTTGCTATTATTTACCGTGTACCAGATAAACACATCGTATGGATGTTTTAAAATACATCCAGGCGCTAAAAGAAAATCATACGAACATTTCTAAATTATGCAAGATCCGTTTGAAGTGCTATCAATGCGTTAAATCGAGTTATGTTTATGGATCGACGGTCAAAATAAACGTCATTCGATAAATAGACTTGTAAAGATTACTCATATAACATTTTGGAAAAAGAATCAATGCACATCCTAGTGTCCGCTAGTTCCGTAAGGTTTAACCCTTTCCCACATATAGACACATTTTGAGGCATCGGTAGCAGACGACTTTTGAAAACATTTTGACAAAAGAAGAAATTGCTCAAAACGAGCAATTTCTCCTTTTGACACAATGTTTTCAACTTTTTTTGAGTAATTATACCATCATGATGATCATTGCTAGAGATTTAGCGTATCTTGAGTAGATGTTGTAAAAGTCGTCCGCTGCAGATTTGTTGTATGTGGGAAAGGGTTAAAAAGAAAAAATATATAAATTGAATCACTGCACTGCTCTTGGAATATGCAGAAACCATACATCACATCAGGTTAAAAGAAGAAGACATTATCAATATCAATATTTTGTAAGATATAGTTCTGGTCAACGCCGCAGATAAACATATAAAACAGCAAAGATCGAGATCGGCCTGTGTGCCTGTGCCGATCATACTGAAAGCTTCAATGTTCATCATTCAGTTATCCGTCATTCAAACATCCAATACATTCCTAAGAACGGTTATGGCATTAAATATACCCACGAGAGTATATGAGCCGTCCCGCGAGAAAAACCAACATTAAGGCATCTGCGTAATGTATCAACCCAGATCAGCCTGCGCAGTCCGCTCAAAGCTAATACGGGCCGAAGCATTCCGTCTCAGGGGGACGGAGGTATAGATTAATGATTCCTGAAGCAGAAAAATCCAGAGGAGGCGAAAAGCGTCTGTCCGGATTAGCATGTGCGGGGTCGATACATTACGCAGACGCCATAAAGTTCGTTTTCTCGCAGGACGGCTCATATGTGAACATTACATTATGCAGAGTCCATAATGTTGATTTTTCTCGTGGAATGGCTTATTTATAACTGCTGACATTCTTGTGATTGGGATCTGTTCATCCATAGCTCAAATCTATACCTTAACCCTTTCCCTCATACGACAATTCTGCAGCAGACGACTTTGAACGTATTTTGTCAAAAAGTAGAAAATCTCTATAATTGATTGGATAACCTATGACTAAAAGTGGAAAACATTGTGGCAAAAGGAGAAATTACACGTTTTGTGCAATTTCTTCTTTTGTCACTATGTTTTCAAATAGCCGTCTGCTGCAGAGGCGTCAAAAAGCGTCTATATGAGGGACAGGGTTAAGCCTTTTGAAAACATTTCAGTTGAAGGAGAACTTATAATCCTATAAATTCGTTCTATTTTCGCATTCTATCGAAAAATGTTATTTAATGTGTCTATAACTTATTATAGTATCTTTCGAAATTTCGATTTAGGAGAATAAGCTAGAATCCAACCGCGTCAAGCAATATTGGGTCCTGTTATTTTAATTAATGTTATTTAAATACTGGGGCACATAGCCTCACCAGAGCCTTCACTATCCGCCAAAGTACATTTTGCAGGATTCCCATACATAGAGTCATTAAGGACCCAAATCGCCAGACGTGGCTAAATTGTAAGTCTTAATATCTTTTCTGCAAACGAAAATCTATAACAACTAGATTATCAGTGAATAGTATAAATAAAAGAGTATTGGACTACACAGCAGGGGTTACTGCTTGACTTGACTTTTGCAGGACGAAGTCTAACAATTTTGCCCAAATATTGGTAGATTGAGATTGTAAAGAATTATTATCTGACCAAGCAGCAGTGTTTGTGGCGGTTCCAGCTTGAGCGGCCGGCGGGGCCTTTGGAGTAGGTGGAGGTGGTTGGGTAGTTGGGGCCGGGGGTGGTGCCGGTGGATTGTTAGGCGCGGCCGTGTTCCCTGCGGGTGCGGCATCACCTTTCGAATTCCAGTTCCAACTCCAAACCCCGGAGTTTGATTTGCCACTCGAGGGCGGTATTGAGGATTGGCTGTTTTGAGGCGCCGGCTGTTGCCATGACGATGACGCATTTCCGCTGCCCCAACTACTTCCGCTTGAAGGTTGTCACATAAATATGTTTGTTTTAAATATGGGAAAGGGATAAGGATAAAGAGCCCATAATCCGTGATAATTGTCCGTGTTTCTCTATTATATTCGACAAAGGTAACCTTCTCCCTGACCTTTGTACCAAGAAAGTATATTACCATAGATGTGATGTTTTTAAAATCATATAACTATATGGCCGAACACATGTTATATGGCCTTACACTGATGTTATATGGTCGTATACTTATGCTATATGGTCGTACACTTATGCTATATGGTCGGACACACTGATGTTATATGGCCTTACACTGATGTTATATGTTTGTACACTGATGTTATACGGCCGTAACCTGATGTAATATGGTCGGACACTGATGCTATATGGCCTTACACTGATGTTATATGGCCTTACACTGATGTTATATGTTTGTACACTGATGTTATATGGCCGTAACTTGATGTAATATGGTCGGACACTGATGTTATATGGCCTTAGACTGATGTAATATGTTTGTACACTGATGATATATGGCTATACACTGATGTTGTATGGCCATTCACTGATATGGTCGTACACTTATGATATATGCTCATAAAGCTATTGATGTTAAAGCTTCCGAACATCTGTTTTCGTTGCTTATTTTACAAAGATCAGGATTATGTCAATTAATCATCAAACAGGAATTAACTATTACCATGCTGAAACCCTGCAAGATGCACAATACTCTTGGTTTTGACAGACGTTTGCTTTAATCTTAAATATTGTTTCATAACTATGTATGAGAAGCGACCAATGTAGGTCAAGATTAGCCAGCATGATTAAGCAGCATGATCTTCGCCTGTATTGTCACTAGTATTTTAGGTATAGTATATTAACACATGAGCCGTCCCACGAGAACAACATTGTGGACTCTGCGTAAAGTATCGATTCGGAGCAGCCTAAACATGCCGCGCAGGCTAACCCGGACAGTTACGTTTCGCCTACTGTGGAGTTTCTGTGTCAGGAATCATTACTCTATATATACATCTCCCCCCTGAAACGGAATGTGTCGGCCCTGGTTAGCCTGCGCTGGCTGATCTTGGTCGATACATTATACAGAGTCCAAAATGGTGGGTTTTTCATGGAACGGCTCACATATATATACAGTATAAAACAAATACATGGGAGTCGCGTTTTATTGTCTTATTACATCTGCAAACAATGAAGACACATGCACAGTCTCACCAGAACATTTAATGTCTGCCTATATGATATTTAGGGCTACATGCATTTTCTGCGTATTCTGACAGAAAAATGAGAAGTGTAGCCCCGCCAATGTAACTTTAGGTGAGGTCAATTGGACACCAAAGCACTAGATGTGGCTCATATGTAAACGGAACCGTCTTAAGTTAATATTTGAAGCTCCCTCCATCAACTACAGTTTGTTAAGTTGCTGGATGAAATCACAAAATATCTTAATTTTCCTGCACTGTTCACCAATGTTCACTTTATCCAGACATACTTCGTCTAAATCCGTCGTATCTTGCTCCTCATCTCTAGTAAAAACGTTAAGGTATGGCAGGAGAAACACTTGGAGCATTTCCTTTTCAGCGGAATGTCCGAGATAGTCATACATTTTCAGTGCTAACGCAGTGGAATTGTAGATCAGTGACTCCCCCGGAAACGGAAGTTGGCGAAGTATATCCGGCTCTGAAGCGACAACTTGAAACAAGGAATTCTTCAACATGTAACTCGTTATTTCGTCGACAGCTGTTGTTGATTCATATGTGTTATCAATCAAAACATCATCATCGGTATTGTCTTCCTCTTCCAGTTTAAATTTTATCTCAGGACACATAAAGTTGCTTTTCATCATTTTGGATAATGCATAACCCTGTCGTATCCACGCTGGAAAGCCCTGCATTAAAGCAATTTCAAGTGGTGCACATGATACTCTGAAATAAGTATCGATATTTTCTATACGATGCGTTTCACTTAACGGTAGCTGACACAGAAGTAGGAAGTCGTGTTGTAGAACCTCTTCCGGAATTATCTTATTCTCCAACCTTGCATCCACTGGTTTCCAATTCTTCATCCTTATGGCTGGCACAATATCGACACTTACCGAAATGCCCTTGTACAGGGCACCAATAATGAATAGTGAGAAATTAACGATAGGTTTATGCATATCATTGCTAATTGAAACTCCATCAATAAATACTTCGTCAAGCACCCAAGTGGATTTATCTGTCAATGCTCGTTTAGCAAGGACGTAGAAATCATCTCTAATTCGTCCGCACAGCAAAGCCATGTCATCGGGAATAAAGTAACGGAAGAAGTCCTCTTTTATAGCCCTGCTCTTAAACACAACCTTCTCGAATCCCTGACTCTGTAAATGTGAGTCGGCGTTGGAAGACACTTCACATAGCTCTGAAAATTTGTCAAGAACAAACAGAAAATCGTACTCGTCTGGATCACCAATTTTGGTTCCCTCTTTTGTACTCCCCGACCGGACCACAGAGCATTTAAACCGGTAATCATTCTGACCCATATAGCATGCAATTGTCTGTGCAACGCTAAGAACCAGTGACTCAACGAAAGATGATTCATTCACAGTCTTAGGTACCCCTACACCTGGAAAGTCGAGTACGTGCTCGATGTATTCTTCAGTGTTTTCTGGAATATCAAAATGGGTTTTAAGATTTGATATGTCTTTGATCTGATCGATTAAAATTGCCCTCTTCATGTGGATCCACACATGTTTTCGTGTATCGGAAAGTGTATTGTGTTGGTCTTGCGTATTTCGGGAAGGGCGCATTGCTTTAGGATAAGCATGTTTGTCTATCACGTGAACTGCGTCAATACACCTCCAATAGATCGCTAAGTCTCTGGCCGTTCTACCTGATCTGTCCCGCGCCGAGGCGTCTGCACCATTTCTTAATAAAACGTCGAGTTCGCCGAGTCTGTTTTCCCAGGCAGCGTAATGTAACGCATTGTGGCCAAACTTGTCTCTCCTGTTAATACGTGCACCTTTGTTGATGAGATATTGGCAGATTCTAGCGTTGCAAGCCTTCAATGTCGCCATCAGTGGTGTTCGCTTGCATTGATCCATCGCATTAACACAGGCCCCGCTTTCCACCAGCGCTCTAACAATCCTCAGATTATTTGCATAAAATATTGGTGTTCTTCCAAATATGTCTTTCAAATCTATACTTTCAGCTTTGTCTATGAGGGTTTTGATGACTCTTAGCTTTTGTACGATGAGAAGAGGCGAATGCACAGTAATTTGCAAAAGTGAATTCCCAAGAGTGTCTGTTGTATCTATATCCTGTACATAATCAAGAAATTTTAGGACAAGTTGTACATTGACTATGCCTTTAATGATGTAAAAGCTGATCGGTAAATAGCCTGCTTCATTTTTTTGGTTCAACATTGTAACCAGGCTGACATTTGAAACCGATGACTTTCCATCCAATAGATAAAACATTAACTCTTCAGATAGTTCCATTCCTTCGCGGTGACGAAGAAAGCTGTGCAAGAAGTTATCACCTAAATCGTCCCTAAGAGTAACGTCAACTCCGTCAAGGTTAATCATTTCTCGAAGAAGATTTTCATTGTTCGTGCTTTGCGTTACAATGTGTAGTAATGTTTCACCAGCATCTGTTTGACAATTCACATCAAATCCTTTCTTGATCGCTTGTTTCACGACATTTATAGTTTTGCTAACTTCAATAATTTGATTTCCATAAACAAAAAGGTGTATCGGCGTAGCGCCTGCTTCATCTTTATAGTTTATCGGTGGATTCAAAAGCTTCAAGATTGCATTTATTTTTCCAACCTTGTCATTAAGACATGCAGTATGAAGTGGTGTTTGCTCTGAATCATTGACCAATGTTAGATCCGCTCCACCTTGTATCAATGCATCAAATAGTTTTAATGATGTATAGCGCTCTGCTGCATAATGTACCGGTGAATTGCCCTGTGCATCTATTAGATTTACGTCGGCTCCAACTCTAATAAGGGTTTTCACTTTATCAGTATCGTTGTCTTTGATTGCAGAGATTAGTTGGACGGCCAGGCACGCTGGTGAATTGGTTGTTGAATTTCCCGAATCGGAATCCAGTGAATCCATGATCATTTGTGGGGTTTTCGGGCATTCCCCATTATATATGAATCTAACTGTAGGACTGTTTTATTTATACTGAAATTGAATAATAAAAAAATGCAATCCTTGAGTTGGTGTGTAAATTTATGTGTGAATTAAATTCATATGTGTTGTCCATTGGATACGAATAAATCTATAAATATTTACTTTTACATCGACATACGTATATTTAAACAAGAGGGCCATGATGGCCCTGGATCGCTCACCTTAATTATACAATGTACTGCAATGCAAAACACATCAAGACAATTATTCTGAATGCAACCTCCACAGTGTTAACAAGATTTTCCTTCATTTGACCTAGTGATCTATATTTTTTTTACCTGATATGACCCATATTCCAACATGGACTAGATATCAGCATGACAACATTCTGACAAATTTTCAACTTGCTCAAAGTAAAAATGCGGGCTCCGGAGTTTGAACAATATTTTCCTTTATTGACCTTGTTTCTGACCCAATATGACCCATATTTGAACTTGACCTAGATATAATTCAGACAAACATTCTGACCAAATTTCAAGCTGCTGAAGCACAAACTGTGGCATCCAAAGTGTTAACAAGATTTTCCTTCAATTTGGCCTAGTGACCTAGTTTTTGACCCTACATGATCCATATTCGAACTTGGCTTAGATATCATTTAGATTGCGTCTTCTACAGAGTTAACGAGATGTTCCTTCAATTTCACCTAGTGACCTATTTTTTGACCCAACATGACCCTTGATCGAACTTGACTTACATATCATCAAGAAAAACATTCCGATAAAGTTTCATCATGCTCAAGTTAAAAATGCAGTATCAAGAGTGTTAACAAGATTACCCTTCAATTTGGCCTAGTGACCTAGTTGTTAGGCCTAGATATCATTTAGACAAACATTCTGACCAAATTTCAAGCTGCTTAAGCAAAAAATGCGGCATCCAAAGTGTTAACAAGATTTTCCTTCAATTTGGCCTAGTGACCTAGACGGACGACGGACGACGCACGACGGACGGACGCCGGACAAAATGTGATCACTTTGTGCATAGGTGAGCTAAAAACAAACCACTTTTATTTCTATTTCAGTTTTAAATTAATTGCTTTACCTGCAGACTGATCTTGTTTTTATTCATCAGTCAAGTCATAAAACGTGCAGTAATTTTCTGAGTTTCTACTGTTTTCCTCCGATTCTTTCAATCCAGGAATTAACTATTACAATAGCATAACGATATCAGATAAAAACCAACCAACGACAACGAATGCAGGATCTCACATATCGTAAAGCATATGGTCGTACATTTATCGAGTGTGTCATAAAATGACTTATCTGTGTTACCGAAGAAATATTTACATAAGTTAACGTAGCTTTCTTTTAACTATCCTTCATCAGACAACTTTCGAAAACAATCGTGGAAAATAAATAGTCGCAAAGAAGATACATATAATCATCAGGGATAAAGTATTGGATAAAGTAGATTGAATGTAATGTTTTATAATTATACATATATATATAAAAGTACATTTTTAAATGCATTATCGTGGATAAGAAAGAAAGACAAACTCATTGTTATAATTCTGTTCTTCTTTATGGCTCTATTCAAATTCGATGTTAAAATATAATTCCACATAATGACTTTAATCAAAATGTATCTAGTATCGTACGCTACGTTTTTGTTTGCATTAAGACCCCGACTCGCCACACAGTACGTACTTTACATACACACATAACTTCGATGTCCTGTGTACCTCCGTAAAACATAAAACTGTTTGTTAGGGTGCATCCTTATCAGACATTGGTGTACTAACTACTATCAATGCATAGATAATATGCAGGTTTGTTGTGTACATTTATCTTACTTTCGTCACTGGCATACAAACAACACCGAGTGAGAACGAAGTGTGTCAAGTACTACCGTTGTTATTATCCTGACACCTGGTGCATAAGTCATAACGCTTGCAAAACCCCCACACACGTGATAATCAAAAGTCTTTTGTGTATAGTATTCGGTGCCTCTATAGAGATAGCCTTTTAATTGAATAACCGGTTCAACCTTCTAAAATCCTAAAGTAGTTTGCTTCATCATTGTTAAAATCAAATTGTATTGATGCGCTGTAATGTTTACGAAAATCTAGTTTGTATTTACTTATTCATCATAGGCCTATATTCGATAGGGATATCTAAGAGGAGGTGACCTATCAAGTTGCAATATTTTGGTTCAAGCCAGACGAACTTATTTACTACAATACACTTGGTAACAGACT
>JASEVX010001633.1:0-13076 GCA_031761405.1 Serripes groenlandicus | reverse complement strand
AAAATGTCATCACATTGAGTTCAGATGTATTCCGATTGAGAATTCGTTGATGATTCAATATGACACAACGGTGAAGAACGAGATCCGTTAAAAACAAATCGTTCTGAATACGCAATGTTATTCTATTTATATACTTTAATTCACAAAGTAACACAAGTTGTAATTTGCTACTTCGAAATTTAGAATATTTCGCAAATTTAGAGTTATAATTAATATATATATAGTACTGTTGGTGAAAATGGGTCTAGACTGTTCAGGGGCGTAGCTTGGCAATAATCAATGTGTGCCGTCTCGTGAGAAAATCATCATTGTGGCGTAAAGTATCGACCCGGATCAGCCTAAGCATGCCACACAGGCGTACCTGGATAGACACTTTTCGCCTCATGTGGATTTTCTGTTTCAGGAATCACTTCTCTATCTAACCCCCCCCCCCTCCCCCCCCCCCCTTAGACGGAATGTGTCGGCCGGATCAGTCTACGCGGACAGCGCAGGCTGATCTGGTCGATACATTTCGCAGATTGTGTATTGCTGCAGCTGCATTTTGGGGCATTTTTAGAAAAATTGTGTAGACACACGTGCCTACAGTGCCTAAAGTGAGCTACGCCCCTGCTGTTCATGCTATAGACCGTTTAATTGACGTTACAAGAGAAGCTTGGCGGTAAAACCTAAATCTGTGCAGACATCATGGGCAACTATAACATATTTAAATCCGATTGTGAGGTTATTATGAAAACAATGTGAACAAATGAAAAATTGCTCGGTATAAACAATTTCACCTTTTGTCATACCGTTTTCAAATCTGGTCTGATGCAAATGAATCAAAAGTCGTCTAAACTATCCTAATGGTAAGCCACTGCTGCCAAATTCCCGGAAGTCGTTTTACCGATATCGGAGCACAGAGCATCGTCTATATATAGGTGCAGCTGGACTATTCCTATAAGATAATTGAGTCGTTATCTGTAGATATTGGAAGAGGCGGACCCACGTGGTTATATTTGTAGTTAAAATCTGAAATTAATTTCACAACCGATTTCACATTCAATATTGTCTGGGAAGTTGTCTTCAAACCTAATTAAAACAGAAATGGAATGGCACTTGGCAAGTATTTGCATGAAATGTCGACTTTCGTGCAATCTTCCTGTCAGGATTTAAGAAACTGATAGGAAACCATTATCGTTATCAATAGTTTAACATAATTACAGAATTATACAGAAAACAATAATGTCTTATTAAATTATTCAGAGTTAGAAAATGAGAACTTGCTCGAAACCAATTGTTTTATTTAAAGCCAAACTTTTTTCAATTCATAAACAACATACTTCCAATGTTTTCACAAGAGTCAACATTCAGGAGACAGGAGGCACTTAACCCGACCTTCAGGGGTCACGAGACATTAAAACCGACCTTCAAGTGTCACAAGACATTGAAACCGACCTTCATGAATCATGAGACATTAAAACCGACCTTCAGGTATCACAAGACATTAATACCGACCTTCAGGAATCACGAAACATAAAAAACTACCCTTCAATGAATCACGAGACATTAACACCTACCTTCATGAATCATGAGACACTAAAACTGACCTTCAGGTATCACAAGACATTGAAACCGACCTTCATGAATCATGAGACATTAACACCCACCTTCATGAATCATGAGACATTGACACCCACCTTCATGAATCATGAGACACTAAAACCGACCTTCAGGTATCACAAGACATTGAAACCGACCTTCATGAATCATGAGACATCAAAACCGACCTTCAGTAATCTACATATATAAAACCTACCTTCAGTAATCAACAGACATAAAAGTCCATCTTCGAGAATCAACAGACATTAAAACTTACCTTCAGAAATCAACAGACATAAAAACCAACATAAAAATCTACCTTCAGAAATTAACAGACATAAAAACCCACCTTCAAGAATTAACAGACATAAAAACTTACCTTAAGAAATCAAGAAACATAATAACCTACCTTCAGGAATTAACAGACATAAACATCCACCTTCAGAAATCAACAGACATAAAAACTTAACTTCATGAATCAACAGACATAAAAACTCACCTTCAGGAATTAACAGACATAAAACTTACCTTCATAATTCAACAGACATAAAAACCTACCTTCAGGAATCAACAGACATAAAAGCCCACTTCAGGAATCAACAGACATAAAAACTTACCTTCATAAATCAACAGACATAAAAACCCAGCTTCAGGAATTAACAGATATAAAAAAAAACTACCTTCAGGAGTCACCAGACATAAAAACCCACTTTCAGGAATCAACAGACATAAAAACTTACCTTCAGGAGTCACCAGACAATACAACTGGCCTACTGGAATTACTAAGTCATTAAACTGATATTTAGAATTCACAAGACATTAAAACCGACTTTCATGAAATATGAAACAGTATAATTGACATTCAGGAGTCATAAGACATTCAATGCGACCGATAGGAACCACAAGACAGTAAACCCTACCTTCTGGAATCGGACACATTAAAACTGCCCTTCATAAATTACGAGACATTAAAACCGATATTCAAGAGTCAAGAGACATCAATTCCGACCTTTAGAAATCACGAGAGCTTACAACCCAAGTTCATGAATCACGGTTCATCAAAAACCGACATTCAAGAGTCACAAGATATTTCAACCGACCATCAGGGATAACGAGACATTTAGTCTAACATTCAGGAGTCAGGAGACATCAATACCGACATTTAGAAATCACGAGACCCACCTTCATGAATCACGGTTCATCAAAAACCGACCTTCCTGAGTCACGAGAAATTAAAACCGATATTCAGGAGTCGTCAGACACTAAAACTGACTATCCGAAATCGCAAGACATATAATTCACATTCAGGATTCACAAGACATCTAAACCGACCTTTGAAAACACGAAACATTAAAACCGACATTCAGGAATCACGAGACATAAAAACTAGAATTACTAGACATTTAAACCGACCTTTTGAACTCACGAGACATTAAAATTAACCTTCAGTAATCACGAGATATCAAAAACCAACCTTTTGAAATCACGAGACATTAAAATTAACCTTCAGGAATCACGAGACATTTAAACAGACCTTTTGAAATGACGAGACATTAAAGCTCACCTTCAGGAATCACGGGACATTAAAACCGACCTTGATGAATTATTAGACATTTAAACCGACTTTTTGAAGTCACGAGACATTAAAGCCAACCTTTTGAAATCACGAGACATTGAAGTTAACCTTCAGGATTCACGAGACATTTAAACCGACCTTTTGAAATCACGAGACATTAAAGCTCACCTTCAGGAATCACGGGACATTAAAACCGACCTTGATGAATTACTAGACATTTAAACCGACCTTTTGAAGTCACGAGACATTAAAGCTAACCTTCATGAATCACCAGACATTAAAACCGACCTTCATAAATCACGAGACATTAAAACCGACCTTCAGGAAATCACGAGACCATAAAATCGACCTTCAGGAAATCACGAGACCATAAAATCAACCTTCATGAATCACGAGACATTTAAACAGACCTTCAGAAATCACGAGACATCAAAACCGACCTTCATGAATCACTAGGCATTAAAACCGACATTCAGGAATCACGAGACATTAAAACCGACCTTCAGATATCACGAGACATCAAAACAGACCTTCAGAAATCACAAGACATTAAAACCAACCTTCAGAATTCACGAGACATTAAAACCGACCTTCAGAAATCACAAGACATTAAAACCGACCTTCATGAATCACTAGGCATTAAAACCGACATTCAGGAATCACGAGACATTAAAACCGACCTTCAGAAATCACGAGACATCAAAACCGACCTTCAGAAATCACAAGACCTTAAAACCAACCTTCAGAATTCACGAGACATTAAAACCGACCTTCAGAAATCACGAGACATTAAAACCGACCTTCATGAATCACTAGGCATTAAAACCGACATTCATGAATCACAAGACATTAAAACCGACTTTCGTGAATTACGAGGCAACCAAATGCCTCGGGAAGTATTGAAGCATATTTATATTACCAAAATAGAAGATCCTGCTCAGACACCGCGGAGGTGAATGTCGATCTTAATCTTTATTGGTTGTTAAAGTCCCAGACATAGAAACTCCTGTGACGTGGCCAATATGACCCGTCCCACGAGAAAACAAACAGTGTGGACTCTGCGTAAAGTATCGATCCGGATCAGCCTAAGCATGCCGCGCAGGCTAACACGGACTGACACTTTTCGTCTCTTGATGATTTTCTGTTTCAGGAGGCATTCCTCTATACCTCTATTTCCCTGAGACAGAATGTGTCGGCGCGGATTAGCCTTCGCGGACTGCGCAGGCTGATCTGGGTCGATACATAACGCATGTCCATAATGTTGGGTTTTCTCGTGGAACGGCTCATATGGTATTTGAAGTCCGTTTCATCAATATGCCAAGTGATCCATAAGTTAAAAATATCCGTATTTGTGACTTGTTTTAACCGTA
This sequence comes from Serripes groenlandicus, assembly GCA_031761405.1. Lineage (NCBI taxonomy): Eukaryota > Metazoa > Mollusca > Bivalvia > Cardiida > Cardiidae > Serripes > Serripes groenlandicus. Next base: position 8,552 of record JASEVX010001633.1, on the reverse strand, counting down.
CTTGACAGCTTGAAGAGCCCCTCTTGATAGATAGTATCAACATTTCAATTAGAGGTGGTTGCGTTACGATGACAGAAAGGAGAGTTTTAAAAGCCGCAGTCAATCAAGTTGTGGTATAGCTAATTGTGTGCGTTTCTGTTATTGTATGTACAATGCAGCGTAAACTAAACTTAGCCATTTTCGTATACTATGATGTCTGCGATGGTCCTATCCAGCATCTTGGTGCGTACGAATTTGACAGGCCGGTCTACTCTTTCACGAACAATAACTTGTATGTCTTTATGTCCTAGGATCAGCCTGCAACTTTGCCAAGTCTTATGAACGCCGCTGTCACTGGAATCGCTTAAATGTGTCATTAAGATATTCCAAACGATTTAGGAATGGGTGTTAAGTATTTCTTGCACGCCGACTACAGCATAAATTCCAGACATTGTTGTTATCTCGAAAGATATATCGAAACATTCTGATAGTGATCTTTATGTTCTCGTGTCTTTAACTCTTTCAGCGCCAGAGGCAATATTGAGCTTTTTGCAAACAATACTGATTCAGGTGAATCAGCTCGTAACGAGCTGTCTCACCTGAAATCAGCATTGTTTGCCTTATGGTTATCCAAATATTCCAAAACTATTAAAGCATATACAAAAGAATCGCCCGACTTTGTACATGGAAGAGTCTTCTTTAAACGATTCGGCGCTGAAAGGGTTAAAGAGAAATGACAAGACTACAATGTCTGAAATACCTGTGGGTACCAGTGGGTAAGAACATAGATAGGCACTATTTCAAGTCCTATCACACGTATAGTGTTCACGACATAAGGAATATCGTCCACATTTTACGGTCATTTAATCATTAAACCTTCTACAGTAATCTCAAATTGTGACATGTTTATTAGGTTTGAATGCATTTTTAGTTTGTTCAGTTTCAGCAAAACATTTATGTGAAACTAATAATATATAAAGAGTAGTTGAGGAAATTATAAAATCCTCGTCAAATATGATATTCGCCGTTAAAAACTTCAACAATAATGACTGGCAATTTTTTCGTCATAAACTTTCTATTCCTACTCATGGTATTTCTTAACCTTTTGGCGTTTTGATATCTTATGAATGATCACGAAATCAAATAAAAACGTTAAAAATATTTGCAGAAATGAGAGATGCTTTAAACCACGGCGTTGATTAACCGTCTCTGAAGAAATTACAAGCTACCCTGATCAGCACAAGCGTTGGCGCAGTTTGGCCAATATTTCCCCCTTGTGTTTCGCTGTTTAGCATTCAAAGATTTGCATGTGCTTTTTATACCCATGAATATGTTTTCTATATATGTGTGTAATGATATTTTGATATTCCATATTGCATTGCGATATCTTTTTTGATATTTTTCCATGACTATTATGTTATAAACTGTTTACTTGATATGTAAGTTTTAGGGTATTCTGCTTGAAAAACATGCAGGAATGTATGTACTATCTAGAAATTGTGAAGTTCTAATTACGATACCTTACTGAAAACATTGTGGGGAAAAAACTGTTCGTTTGAAGCCATTTTCCCTTTTTAACAATGTTTTCAAAACTCTTCCACTGCAAATGAGCCAATGTCATTTGTTTCAGGCAAAGGGTCAAACGCCATCTGTGTTAGAGTTATGCCATTAAAAACGTACTGACTGTACCTACATATTTCTAGATGTCAAATTCTTCAATGTTGTAACCAGTTGGTTCCGGTATCGTGGTAACGACCAATTCAAGGGAGAAGTTTAAACTCCGGCTCGGTAAAACATGTAGATTTTCATACCAATTCAAGGGAGAAGTTTAAACTCCGGCTCGGTAAAACATGTAGATTTTCATACCAATTCAAGGAAGAAGTTTAAACTCCGGCTCGGTAAAACATGTAGATTTTCATACCAATTCATTTATTTATTTATTTATATATTGGGGTTTTACGCCGCTTTCAACATTATTTCAGTTATATCACGGCGACAGTTCACTTATTCATGATCCCTGGGTAAACAAACCAGTACTAGGCTAGAAAATGTGCCTTGCCCAAGGGCACTCCACCATGACCGTAGTGCCACGACTGGGGATCGAACCCGGGACACCCGGTTTCGAAATCCCCAACGCTAACCACTCGACCACAACGGATTCCTTCCATACCAATTCAAGGGAGAACTTTAAACTCCGGCTCGGTAAAACATGTATATTTCCATACCAATTGTTTACTAAAGTGCGATAACTATTGACTTAACCCTTTCCCTCATATAGACGCTTTCTGACACCTCTGTAGCAGACTGATTTTTTGAAAACATGGTGACAAAAGAAGAAATTGCTCAAAACGAGCAATATCTCCTTTTTTCACCATGTTTTCAACTCTATTCAATTATTGTACTTTCATTTAAAGGGAGTTTCCGAAAAAGAAAATTCGGGTATGTTTTCAAATTCGTCTGCTGCTGCATTGGTGTTTGTGGGAAAGGGTTCATAGCAAACGTTCCGCTAGTTTGGTAACGCCAATTTGACGTATGTTGATTGTTTTGTTTCTAATGTGAGAAATTCGAAATGGTTTCGTGAAGAAGGCTGTTATTTAAATAAAGTGTTATAAAGGACACCTAAATACGTCGAAATTGCTCGTCTATTTCGTTTTTGGTTTCTTTAATTGATATAAGCATAAAGTCTAAATATTAACGCCTTTGATTTAAACATCTCTTTCTTGAAATAAACATCTACGGGAGTATTTATTTCATATTTATATATGAAATTTTCGATTCCTAAATTGCTAAAAATGAAAGGGGAACACATAATGGGAATAATTATATTTGGAAAAGGAGCACTTGTTCATTTTGGAGTAGTATCTGCTGCAAATACCGTGACAGGTCGTCTGTATCAGGCAAAGGCTTCAACCTCTCCAACATACAACCAATCTGCAACAGACGACTTTAAAACGTCTTGTAAAAAAAGGAAATAACGCTATATAGAATCATATACTTTTTTCACAGACTTCAAAACATTATGGAAAAAAATGAGAAATTGCTCATTATGATCAATTTCTCATTTTGTAGCATTCAAATGTCGTCTGCTGCAGATGTGTCGAAATGCGTCTTTATGTGGGAAGGATTAAATGAACAGCGTCTGTCGCTCGTATTTTCTCTTTCTTTATTTATTTAAAATTTCTTTCACAATGAAATCCCAAACACCGATCTGTTCAATAAACCCAGCAGTATTTTAATCCTCTTTCGATAAAGTCACAAGAAAACTCGACTTTCAAACATCTTCATGAATCAGACGACAGTTAACACTTTCCCAGTTGCAGACGCATTCCGTCGCATTTGCAGCAAACGACTTTTAAAACATTGTGGTACAAAGGAGAAATTACTCATGATGAGCAATTTCCCTTTTTGCCACAATGTTTTCAACTTTATTTAATGTTTAAACTCTCATTTATGAAGAAATTTTGCATTTTTGCCAATTTGTATTCAAAAACGTCTGCTGCAGACTTATTGTATGTGGGAAAGGATTAAGGCTTCCGTAAATATTGACTTAGGAGAAAGGGGAAACTGAGCTCGCTTTCTCACAATGTTTCGAAATATGCATCATAACAATGCGTTTATTTCTTTATCTCATTTCTGTCAATACTTGTGACTTTGAAATATCGATTAAAAGGGAGGAAACAAACTATATAATATATATATCTAGTTATGATCAAACACTTGGTGACATGACCCACTCTGTTTTAACAAAAAACACAAACATTTAAATACATAATCAGCGCTTTACGAAGATCAACAGTAAGGCATTTTTGAACCAATGTAATTCAAGATCAGCCAGCACATGCCACAAGTCTCATCTTGATCTGCGCTTATTTGTTAATAAGTAAACATTTGGTTCCTTTACATGACGCCGAAGGCAGGTCTTTTCAACGCGTGAAATGATTACGTTAAGTTGGATTTTCCTGGCGCACCTGAAAAATCAACGACTTTTATAAAGTTGTCCAAAACTACTTGAATATCAAGGAGCCCAAAGGAAATACTGTTCACGTTTGGGTCCTATTCTCTCGTGGCTGCTGTCCAATTGGTTTGGGTTGCTTGCCGCCCTATTGAAGGTTGTGTGTTATATTCTCCCTGCTGTAGTAATCCTTTATTGGTATACAATGCTGACCAAGTGTGCTGGAAAGATTTTCTTAATCATGTGAAAAATTAATAAACTGTCACACCAATGACCGCAATATAATGAACTATACCTTTAAAATCGACAAGTGTAAGCAGATTTTGATTAAAATAAATTCTACAACCCTGTTGCCTCGTCCGTCTGAAAACGGTAGTAGCAGCAGGAAAGCAAGGACAATATTGAATTTATGAGTATATGACTTTATTTTTACTTGTAATAGGTATACCGATGCTTTAGGTATCTCGACAACATGATAATTATTAAGACATTTTCTTTGAAATGAATGACTAATATCAATAATAATGTTCGAATGCGATAATTACTACTGTTTGTGTACTGCACAATTCGTAACTTAACCATTAGGAAAGGAACAATACAATACGATCCTTTTGATTAAAATAGTTTTCGACTGGTCGAGCAATTACCCCAACTATCGTTTAAAACAAATATAACTTTAATTTAAAATGATGCTTCAATGTAAACGTAAAACTAACAACGTTACCTACAGTGACTGTGTGGTTGAACATTCGCTATACCATTTTAAAAAAGGATCAGAATAAATGAAAGAAGTCCGCTCTCCATCAAATTAAATGAACAGCAATTCAAATTTAATAAAAATTAACAGTTGAATTGCCAACTACTCTTTTCGTGGGAACACTTCAGGAAGCATTCCTGAACATCAAATCAAATTAAGAGTTGTTAGCGTTTTATATTATTCTTTTATCAACCATTGCGCACCAAAACCGAGGGTTTCTTATTCAACTAAATCCCTAAATGATTGAACTTGTTGACATACGGACTATCAAAGAGAGCCGTTTATCCTTATAAGGGTGGAGATATTGGCTGGAGCATAGAACATCCCACTCAATCATATGAACAACGCCACGGGGAAAAACACCCCACATTTGGAGGATAGCCCTAACCCACATACAGCAAATATGCAGCAGACGACTTTGAAAACATTTGCAAAATATGGAAACTCTCTAAAATATGAAAGGACACTTGTTGAATAAAATTGAAAACATTTCGGTTAAAGGAGAAATTGCTCATTATCAGCAATTTCGCCTTTGAACACAATGTTTTCAAAAGCCGTCTGCTGCAGAGAGGTAAGCAAACGTCTGTATGTGGGAAAGGGTTTAAACTTCAAGTCGATTCACATGAGACAGCATTCTTGTGTTAAGCGAGAAAGTGTGATCCCTGATACAACAGCGTAGGTTGATCTGGGACTTGTGTAGATATTTCGATGTCTTTGCTTAATAAATCTGAAGCAGACAACTTGGAAACTTTCTCCAGGGAAACTCTCCATAAATAAAAAGTAAATGTTTTATTATTTATTATTGAATAATGTTCAAACCGTTGTGGTAAATAATAATTTGCTCATCGTGAGCAATGTTTCATAGTCTTCAAAGTTCATCTGTTGCAAATGGGTAGACACTTCGTCTGCATGTGAAATAAAATAATTATACATGTTAGGCGGAATCCGTCGCTGATCAGAGAGACACAGTTAGATCAAAACCGTTTGTACATAATAGAAAAACAGACAACCGACCAGTAGAACAACCCAACGACCATAATTTATACTTCATACAGATGAACGACCCAACGACCATAATTTATACTTCATACAGATGAACGACCCAACGACCGTAATTTATACTTCATACAGATGAACGACCCAACGACCATAATTTATACTTCATACAGATGAACGACCCAACGACCGTAATTTATACTTCATACAGATGAGCGACCCAACGTCCGTAATTTATACTTCATACAGATGAACGACCCAACGACCGTAATTTATACTTCATACAGATGAACGACCCAACGACCGTAATTTATACTTCATTCAGTAGAACGACCCAACGACCGTAATTTATACTTCATACAGATGAACGACCCAACGACCGTAATATATACTTCATACAGATGAACGACCCAACGACTGTAATTTATACTTCATAGAGATGAACGACCCAACGACCGTAATATATACTTCATACAGATGAACGACCCAACGACCGTAATTTATACTTCATACAGATGAACTACCCAACGACCGTAATTTATACTTCATACGGATGAACGACCCAACGACCGTAATATATACTTCATACAAATGAACGACCCAACGACCATAATATATACTTCATACAGAACAACGACCCAACGACCGTAATTTATACTTCATACAGATGAGCGACCCAACGACCGTAATATATACTTCATACAGATGAACTGATTTATTTTGATTCTTTAAATTTATCTAGAAGTTTTTAAAGTGGCCCGGCGGTAATATGGAATAAGTTTTGAAATAATAGCGACCCGCCGAGACGAGCCTAATCCTTATATTTGGCCTAAACTCATGTACCGTGATCAAATCCCACTTATACGATCCTTCTAGGAGATTGGGATAATGGTCTTACGTTAGTAGGGCGTCTAAAGCTTTGTTTTTAGTCTTATTTACCCTTTCCCACATACAACAAATCTACAACAGACGACTGTAGAAACGTGTAGAGAACCACTACATGATGACAGTTTAGTTTTAACATAGAGTTGAAAACATTGTGGCAATTGGAGAAATTCATCATAACATTATGAGTAATTTCTCATTTTGTCCCGGTGTGTTCAAACGTCGTCTGCTACGGGGACATCAGCATGCGTCTGTATATGTGTGCAAGGGTGAAAACATGCTTTCCGCAGTATTACGCAACAGAAATCGAAACTTGGTCCTCTTTTCCCTTCCAACGTTCAATATTTGAAATAGTTGGTGAGGCTATTTAAGCCATCCATGGAGGCACGATAATAAAACGTAGAAACTGTTTTGTGGTAAGCCTGTTTTGTTGAAACTTCTACTAGTTACTCCTCACTATGATTAACATACGATATCTAAGTTTTGAAATAGATGTAACAGCCAAAGTATTCACTTATTGGTGTGTATGCATGGAAATAATAAGAAGTTTAGAGATTTCACATTTTGTTTTAAAATAAAACTTATTTATAAACACACAGAAGTATCAGAGATGTGTAGCATGTCATTTTAAGTCGGGACACCACATTTTTAAGTTTTTAAAATCGGAGAATTTAATATAAAATTGCTATCATTGTAAAATATAAGATAACATGTTCGGCGCTCTGCCATAACAAACAGTATGTATTTCTGTAGACCTAGATAAGTGAGCGCGACCGTTCAGGGACCGTTCGGCACTCCCTGTTAACCCTTTCCCTCATGTAGACGCTTTCTGACGCCTCTGCAGCAGACGGCTTTTTGAAAACATAGTGACAAAAGAAGAAATTGCACAAAACCTGCAATTTCTCCTTTTGCCATAATGTTTTCCACTTTTTGTCATAGGTTATCCATTCAATTATGGAGATTTTGTTTTGACAAAATACGTTCAAAGTCGTATGCTGCAGAATTGTCGTATGAGGGAAAGGGTTAATAAATAAAAGAAGCATCGAAGAACATTGTCCATACTTTAGCACGGCTTAAATGCCAATCTTATGAAACTATTCCAAACTATCCTACTCCATGTTATATCATAATTGTCTTCATGTTCTGTTTTTGTTATACTGAGCATCTTGTCAGCTTGAAGACCTTTTGGTAGTTTATCAAATGTGACATATTAATCAAATCTGTAAACAAAAATATCAATTAAAAAATCAATTTACAACATTTCTTAATAATACTAAGTATTAACCAATTTGATTACACGTTTTGAGATATTATTGTGCAAATAAATTCGTTAGATCTAACGTTGATCATTTTTGAAAGGTCCTATAATCACTTGTTAAACGACAAAGAAATGTTTTGACTGAAATTTGATAGCAAAGGTATCTTTACAATTACCCTCAAGAGATCATCAACAAAGCGTGCTAAGTTCGATCCACTTTTAGCGCTGAATCGGGCGGTTGTCCGTCAATTTTTTATTTGAAAAGATCAATTACCACTGACAATGTTTAAATAAACACTCCGTCCTTATTATTTTTATGCTTAAATTTACAAATTAAATAGTTAGGGCGAATATTCTATATACACAAAGCCCAATCAACGACGACTTAAACCCTTCACAACCTTCCCTAGGAACACGGACTAATAATATTGGATACTTTTCTACCTTTATTTTAATTTTTCGCAGTACTTTTGAAGCAGCTATTAAACCAAAATAGTCGAAAGGTCATAGATCTACGTAAACCAAGGTCAGAATACGTATACGGTCAGCTAAATCTTGGTGATTTATTATTGAGACACGGTTTCTTCTATCTTAAACATAAGTGAAGAGATGAGGGAATTACGGAGTAATATGAAACACGAGTCTTTCACAACAACCTCACTTTGTCAATAACTTTAGGTAGCATGGAGATCAAATTATTGTTTAAACACTTCTTCAATAGAAAC
>JASEVX010001632.1:0-13090 GCA_031761405.1 Serripes groenlandicus | reverse complement strand
ATTTTTCGATAGTAATTTGTAAAGCCTTGTGTTGCACACTGCGACTATATGTCAGAGAGAAAAGGGTTATTTACATATTAATGAAGTGCACCTGTCATGACTTACCTGTAATACTAACCCCTCAATATGTTTTGGACTATTACAGTTTGTAATGAAATAGTGTGGGTCACCTAGTAATTATCTGAAAGCATAATGCCATTTATTTTTGGTCATATCGATCAAGCATCCAATCTTTCCATTAGAGCACCAAATAAGCATAGTAACTTATTGGCAACAAATTTGAAAGAGGAGTATGAGCACTTCTCTATATTACATGTACTATCATCTAAAAACATAATACACTATGTCTGTGTTTATATTGAAGATAATTTCTTTTAGCATTACAACATATGGGTTTGATAGATGCTCAGGATTATGCGGTTTGCATTCAGACGTAATCTCTGGTCAGGATAAATTGACCAGTAGTACTGGTAACTTACCCACAAATATAAATCATCTAATTTATGTGAATTTTGTTCAAGTTATGTCGAAACTATAGAAAACCTGTTTTGGGAATGCAGAAATGCGCATAAAATGTCGAATAAATTAATTATGTTATTTAATACAAAATCTGTCAAATTAACTCTTCAATTAAAGGTCATTTCTCTCGGAACTCTTAAAGGTGGTTGTGTACTCTTAAAGGTGGTTGTGTTAATTATATCATTATTCTTTAATCTTATGAAACAATATATCTTTAATACGAAACAAATAAATACTATACTATGTTTAACATGTTTAAAATTAGGTAAAAAGCAAAGAGTCAAACTAGAAAAAGAATTTATTGCTTTATATATATAAAGACAGTTAGAGATGCATGACAAAAAAAGAGAAACCTTTAAAAAAAAAAAAATGATTATCGCCCATTATCTCAAGATATTTAATTGACTTTTGTTCACACAAATATTCAGTCAAATCACAGCTCCTTTCTTCTTCCATCTCTCTTCCTTTTCTGATTTCTTCAAATCATCTTTTCCATTCTAAACCTTCTTTAAATAGAGTATTTTTTTTTTTAAAGGTCATCTTATCTATGTTCCTGTTTATATCAAGAATGCATGATGTTATACACAAACCAGTTATATAATACACAAACCAGGTCTGGCTTGAAGTTTAAATATGTATTTATAATTGTTTTTAGCTCACCTGAGCTTTGCTCAAGGTGAGTTATTGTGATCGCCTTTTGTCCGGCTTGCGTCATGCGGTGTGCGTCGTGCGTCAACTTCTTCTCCTCAGTAACCAGTGGGTCAATTGGGATGAAACTTCACAGAAAGCATCCTCTCATTGACCTCACCAGATTTCCTTCAAATTGTTGGATCCATGCAGAATTCTGGTTTCCATGGCAACGAAATGAAAACACTTCAAAATTCTCTTCTCCCAAACTGGTGGCCGATTTTCGATAATTTTGCCTTATATGGCTATAGTGAAAACTTAAAAATCTTCTCCTCCATAAGTGTCAGGCCGATTTTCGAATAATTTTGTAGAAATGTTTCTTGGATGACCCTCTATCAGATTCCTTCAAGCCATGTTGATTGGTCGAAAAACATGACTGCCAGGGGGGCGGGGCTATTTTGCCTTATATGGCTATAGTGAAACTTAAAAAATCTTCTCCTCCGAAAGTGTATTGCAATTTTCAAATAATTTTTTAGAAATTATCAGTGTCAGGCCGATTTTCAAATAATTTTGTAGAAATGTTTCTTGATGACCCTCTATCAGATTCCTTCAAGCCATGTTGATTGGTCGAAAAACATGGCCGCCAGGGGGGGGGGGGGGGGTGGGGGGGGGCTATTTTGCCTTATATGGCTATAGTGAAAACTTAAAAAATCTTCTCCTCCGAAAGTGTCAGGCCGATTTTCAAATAATTTTGTAGAAATGTTTCTTAACCATTTCCCTCATACGGCAATTATGCAGCAGACGACTTTGGACGTATTTGTCAAAACATAGAAAATCTCCATAATTGAATGGATAACCTATGACAAAAAGTGGAAAACATTGTGGCAAAAGGAGAAATTGCACGTTTTGTCACTATGTTTTCAAAAAGCCGTCTGCTGCAGAGGCATCAGAAAGCGTCTATATGGAGGGAAAGGGTTAAGTGACCCACTATCAGAGTCCTTCAAGCCATGTTGATTGGTCGAAAACATGGCCGCCAGGGGTGGGCGGGGCTATTTTGCCTTATATGGCTATAGTGAAAACTTAAAAAATCTTCTCCTCCAAAAGTGTCAGGCCGATTTTTCGAATAATTTTGTAGAAATGTTTCGTTTCTTGGATGACCCACTATCAGATTCCTTCAAGCCATGTTGATGGTCGAAAAACATGGCCACCAGGGGGGCGGGGCTATTTTGCCTTATATGGCTATAGTAAAAACCATCATGGCCCTCTTGTTTAATATATATATTGTGACATGCTTTTTGTGTAAATTGTGGGAATTAAATAAAAATAAAAAACTTACCCAGAAAATGCTGTGATACAAATTCTAAATTGTAGAAAACTCAAACAAAGTGATTGAATAAGAAGGGAGATATTATGGAGCAAAGGCTTGTTTATCTTTTCTCTTTATTTTGGCATCTGCTTGACTATAAAGGTTGGAGTGGATGGCTTCACATGGCTATTCCCTTTGTGAAAAAATTGCATTAATTAGCCCCTTCACATGTGATGATTATCCCCTTCTTAGGTGGACATTAGCCCCTTCACCGGATTGCTGAAAGCGGACATTATCCCCTTAGTAGACGGACCATTATCCCCTTCAACAGACATTAGCCCCTCAATATTTATAACGAATATCTATTTAAACTGCATCAGATTAACCCTTTCCCACATACAACATGAAGATATTGACTGCATCAAGGCATTAGCATGAAGAGCCTCTATTAGGAGTCCTGAACAAAGCAGAAAATATTGTGACAAAAGGAGAAATTCCTAGTTTTGATAACCGCCCACCTTTTATAGGTACCGTAAGTATAGGCAAACTGTTAAACACAAAAATTGCGGATTAAATATATTAATGAAAATCTGATAATTGTTCCATTTAATATTATCTCATCATTATAGGCAAAACATGCTTTTATCTTACGGCCAATTATTTTATGATCTTTGATGATGCCTCTTATATAATGAAGGTGCTAATGTTTGCAATATTAAGGGGCTTATGTCCATCATATAATAAGTGATGAGGGGGATAATGTCCGCCATGGACAAAAGGACGAAGGGGATACTGTCTGCCTTGTGAAAAATACGAAGGGGATAATGTCCGCATATGCAGTTTTTAAAGAAGGGGATAATGTCCGGTTATCTCACAATAGACAATTAATACAAAAGATTTAAAGGTAACCATAAATTCATTACAAGAGTTTGATTTAATTCCAGGTTTGTTGTTATTAAAGATGGCTGGCTTCTATACTCCCAGAAACAGAAAAAAAAGACTTCATTAGAAGGACCTCATTTAATATTCATCCAAAGGTTATCTTTTTATTTACAAAATCATTCTGTTATATATTTTTGTATTTAATTTATTTAGAGTAGTGTATCTTTTCTCCTCAATGTTTAAAAAGTTCTTGGCTGGTGAGAGGTTAAAAGTGGTCTCTATCATCCCATGTACAAGCTCTTTCTGATGTCTCTGCAGAACATAACTTTTGAATACATTGTGGCAAAATGAGTAATTGCTCATAATGTTTTCAACTCTATAATAAGACTTTCATTTATAAAAAAGCTTTTTAGCTCACCTATGCACGAAGTGCAAGGTGAGCTATTGTGATCACATTTTGTCCGTCGTCCGTCCGTCGTGCGTCGTCAACATTTCAGCTTGTTAACACTCTTAAGGCTACATTTTGCATCCAATCTTCATGAAAGTGTATCAGAACATTCATCTCCATCAAATCTTGAACTAGTTCGAAACTGGGCCATATGAGGTCAAAAACGAGGTCACTAGGTCAAATTGAAGCGAAATCTTGTTAACACTCTGGAGGCCACATTTTCATATTGAGCATGTTGAAACTTTATCAGAATGTTTGTCTTGATGATATGTAGGTCAAGTTCGGACATTGGTCATGTCGGTTCAAAAAGTAGGTCACTAGGTCAAATTGAAGGAAAATCTTGTTAACATTCCAGAGGCCGCAATTTTTTGCTTCAGCAGTTTGAAATTTTGTCAGTATGTTTGTCTTAAAAATATCTAGGTCAAGTTCGAATATGGGTCATATTGGGTCAGAAACTAGGTTACTAGGCCAAATTGAAGGGTAATCTTGTTAACACTGTAGAGGCACATTTTCAACTTGAGCATGTTGAAATTTTGTCAGAATGTTGAGCTAAATGATATCTAGGCCAAGTTTGAATATGGGTCATGCCGGGTCAAAAACCAGGTCACTAGGTCAACTTGAAGGAAAATCTTGTTAACTTTGGATGCCGCATTTTTTGCTTAAGCAGCTTGAAATTTGGTCAGAATGTTTGTCTGAATTATATCTAGGTCAAGTTCGAATATGGATCATATTGGGTCAGAAACAAGGTCAATAAAGGAAAATATTGTTCAAACTCCAGAGGCCGCATTTTTACTTTGAGCAAGTCGAAAATTTGTCAGAATGTTGTCTTGATGATATCTAGTTCATGTTGGAATATGGGTCATATCAGGTAAAGAAATATAGATCACTAGGCCAAATGAAGGAAAATCTTGTTAACACTGTGGAGGTTGCATTCAAAATAATTGTCTTGATGTGTTTTGCATTGCAGTACATTGTATAATTAAGGTGAGCGATCCAGGGCCATCATGGCCCTCTTGTTTTAGATATAAGCCTAGATGTTTTCAAAGTCATCTGTATTGTATGTGGGCATGGGTTAGCTGGTCATATACATGACTGTATTTTCCATGTTTCTGTTTAATCACACACTGAACACACACTGATTGATTGTCATGAAGACAGATTATTATTATCGTCCCGCGAGAAAACCAACATTGTTGACTCTGCGTAAAGTATCGACCCGGATCAGCTTAAGCATGGCGTGGGAGCTAATCTGGATAGACACATTTCGCCTCCTGAGGATTTTCTGTTTCAGGAATCATTATTCTATACCTCTATCCCCCTGAGACAAAATGTGTCGGCCCGGATCATTCTGCGCAGGCTGGTTTGGGTCAATACATTACGCAGAGGCCATAATGTTGGTTTTCTCGCGGGATGGCTCATATGTAGTTTCAAGTTACCCTATTTTTCTAGGACTCCAATTAATTAACCCTTACACTGACTGTAAACAGTGATTATTATACTCCCTTCGAAGAAGAGGGGGTATATAGGAGTCACTGTGTCGGGCTGTGTGTCTGTCTGTCGGTCAGTCGGTCGGCTGAACGCCATATTTTGAGATTTGTTGTATAGATACAGATTTGTTGTAAATGGGAAAGGGTTATAGCTTTACTATGTTAATCCTTTCCCACATACAGCAAAGCTGCAGCAGACTACTTTGAAATAATACTGACAACAAAATTATTTATCCCCATAAAATTTATACCAGTTTACCGGTAATTATTTAATAAAGTTGCAAACATGATGTTTTAAACAGTTGTTTGCTGCAGAGCCGTCAGAAAGTGTCTGGGAGAGTGTTAATGTAGAGCTCAAAATTCCCATACATTGTAAACCTATCATCATTATTGGTTGAATCAGTGGCGTGTGAAAGGTTATATTATCTGATAATCAATGGTGTTGATGAAACTTTTCTCTAGATACTAACTAGTCTGAACTAACATCAACGATCAATGTTAACCTTTTCTCTCATATAGTAAATCTGCTGCAGACAGCTCTTGAGATCTTCTTGGCAAACATAATTTATGAGATGAAAGTGTTACTTTTGAATAGAGCAATAATTTATCCTTTTGCAACAATGATTTCAAAATTAAAGTCATATGCTTCAATTATGTATTATTTGACTAATTGAAACTGCATGTTCAAGAACTTGAAATTCATACATTAACCCTTTCCATCATATAGACGCTTTCTGACGCCTCTGCAGCAGACGGCTTTTTGAAAACGTAGTGACAAAAGAAAAAATTGCTCAAACGAGCAATTTCTCCTTTTGCCACAATGTTTTTCACTTTTAGTCATAGGTTATCCGTTCAATTATAGAGATTTTCTATCTTTTGACATAATATATTCAAAGTCGTCTGCTGCAGAATTATATTGGAAAGGGTTAAACAAGCAATAATTTATCCTTTTGAAATAATGATTTCAAAATTAAAGTATTATGCTTCAATTATATAGTATGTGACTAATTGAATCTGCATGTTCAAGCACATGAAATTCATGCGGGCAGGCAGACCCAGGGGAATTAGACAAGTTTCCTTTTTAGGGTCGAATTCCCCACCCTAGAGCCAATAATTTTGTCTAAATCCCCATAGTGGGAGATGCTTTGTGTACTCTGGGTACAGGGATGTAAAATCCGGCCAATTTCATTTCCCGGGACCAGGAATCATTCGGCGTGTCAAATTCCCGCCTGTTGGGTATCGTTTCTGTCTAAAGTCCTGTGTATGCCCGCCGTGTCAAAATGTGTCAGTAATTTAGAAAGGGTAAACCTTGTTGATTTTCAGATTCTACATATTTTACATGTCTTAATACTAGTCAGGATATATATACTTTTTATCATTTCAGGCTGCAATGCCTCTTGGTGCATGTGTGATAACAACCAGCAAGGAGCAGGGACAACAATTTGCCTTTATTATTTCATCAGATGAAATTGAGGTATCTTGATTTGTTTTATTCGGGCTTTACACCATTTTCAACATTGTTTCCGTTATATCCCTGCAATGGATTCACTTATTCATGCTCCCTTGATCTGTGACTTGCCCAAGAGCACTCCACTATGACTGCCCCGACTGAGGATCGAACCTTGGATGCCCAGTGCTAAATCCCTGATGCTAACCACTTGGCCACTGCAAATTCTTGATACAGATAAATATAGTCTTTTTGACCTTGGCCCAAAACAAGCAATTTCTCCTTTTGTCATCATGTTTTCAACTCTATTCAATTATTGTGCTTTCATTTAAAAGGAGTTTCCAATTTTGTTTGGGTATGTTTTTAAATACGTCTGCTGCAGATGTATGTGGGAAAGGGTTAAGGTTTGAATTGGTTTCCAATGTAAACACCAAGACAAGTAAATGTTTACTTTTTTGTTTGTTGTCTCATTTATTTGTTTGAAAAATTGTCAGGGATTTATGTAACTTGTCATTTTGATACATGAGGCATAAAACAGCAAAATCTCCGGAGGGAAGTAAACATAGCAAAAAAATGGTCAGATTAATTGTAATTTGCTTTTACAAATGTTGATGGTGGTTTTTATCAGTCTTTAGTCATCCTCTTTCTAGAAAACTTGAAATACTGACTTTTAACCCTTTCCCTCATATAGATGCTTTCTGATGCCTCTGCAGCAGACGGCTTTTTGAAAACGTAGTGACAAAAAGAATTGCTCAAAACGAGCAATTTCTCCTTTTGCCACAATGTTTTCCGCTTTTAGTCATAGGTTATCCATTCAATTTTAGAGATTTTCTATTTTTGGACAACATATGTTCAAAGTCGTCTGCTGCAGAATTGTCGTATGAGGGAAAGGGTTAACAACTTTCCCACATAAAAATCTGCGGCTGACAACAGGGTAAAATTATGGGAAATCTTGATTAATGTAAATATAATTATGATCAATGTCTCCTTTTGTCACAATGTTTTCACAACTTGTCTAACGCAAATTTGCATTTTAGAATGGTAAAGTTAACCCTTTCCCTGATACGACAATTCTGCAGCAGACGACTTTGAACTTATTTTGTAAAAAAGTAGAAAATCTCTATAATTGAATGGATAACCTATGACTAAAAGTGGAAAACATTGTGGCAAAGGGGAAATTGCACGTTTTGTGCAATTCCTTCTTTTGTCACTATGTTTTCAAAAAGCCGTCTGCTGCAGAGGCGTCAGAAAGCGTCTATATGAGGGAAAGGGTTAAACCTTTCCCTCATACGACAATTCTGCAGCAGAAGATTTGAACATTTTTTTGTCAAAATTATAGAAAAGCTCTATAATTGAATGATAACGCATGACTAAAAGTGCAAAACATTGTGGAAAAAGGAGAAATTACTCGTTTTGAGAATTTTTTCGTTTGTCACTATGTTTTCAAAAAGCCGTCTGCTGCAGAGGCGTCAGAAAGCGTTTATTCATGGAAACGGTTAAGAACTACAGAATAATATTTTTCTTAGAGTTACATTTTATGTTCCCCTACATGTAGATGGATATTACAAGCAATTTTACCTTTAGCCACAATGTTTAAAAAATTTGTCAGCAGAAATTGTCACAAAATGTATTTGCATGTGGGAAAGGGAGTGATACACTCGATCAGGCTGCATCAAGCTGTATTTATATTCTGGTCTCTCTGGGTGATCATGATAGTGGTAGTCATATACAATGTACTTGGTGCGACTAAACCCTTTTTCCACATACAGCAAGTCTGCAGCAGACGACTTTGAAAAACATAGTGACAAAAACCTGAAAAACTTTAAAAAATAGCTTAATTGTAAGTTGAAAACATTGTGGCCAAGGAGAAATTGCTCATCATAAGCAATTTCACCTTAAGCCACAATGTTTTCAAAAGTCGTCTGCTGCTATTGCTTCAAAATGCATCTGCAGGTGGGAAAGGGTTAATAGAAGCAATATCTGGGTGAAATCTTGGATTATGCATGAGCTCTGGTGGTATAAACCTCTCCTGCACCATATGTCAAGGGCATTTAGTTGTTATAATATAATGCAAGTGTATTTAATGACTCACCTGCTTTAACACTTTCCCTGATACGACATTTCTGCAGCAGACGACTTTGAACATATTTTGTCAAAACATAGAAAATCTCCATAATTGAATGGATAACCTATGACAAAAAGTGGAAAACATTGTGGCAAAAGGAGAAATTGCACGTTTTGTGCAATTTCTTCTTTTGTCACTATGTTTTCAAAAAGCTGTCTGCTGCAGAGGCGTCAGAAAGCGTCTATATGAGGGAAAGGGTTAAGGGGATTTTTGTTTTAATTAAAAAAATTGCAAAAGTCTTGTTGATAAGCATTTTAAACTTTCCCCTTTTTCTACCTTTGGACGCATTTTGTTGCAGCTGCAGCTGACCACTTTTGAAAAAAACATTGTTGTAAAAGGAGAAATTGTTCTTATTGAGCAATTTCTACATTTTTGTGACAATGTTTTCAACTCTATGCAATAATTATATTTTCAATTATAGATTCTGTCCTTGTTTAAATGAAGATGTTTGCAAAGTCGTTTGCTGTAGATTTGTCCATGTGGAAAAGGGTTAATGTTATATACATGTATGAGTCAATTGGTCATTTTTGGTCTTATTGCCATCTTAGTATGGCATCATTAAAGTAACATTGGCATGAAACAAGTTAGGCTTAACTTCTAGTTTTTCATTAGAAGATGCATATTGGGCTTTATAACATATATGCTTAAAATGAAGGATGCAGTGAGACACATGCACAAGTTCATCTGAAGTTTTACGCCATAACATTATTTCAGTTATATCACGGTGACAGTTCACTTATTCATGATCCCTGGGTAAACAAACTAGTACTAGGCTAGAAAATGTGCCTTGCCCAAGGGCACTCCACTATGACTGTAGTGCCTCGACTGGGGATCGAACCCGGGACACCCAGTTTCAAATCCCCGACACTAAACACTGTGAATGAAGTAATTCAGTCTCTTCAAAGTAGCCTAAATACCATAGATGAGTGGTGTCAGAGAAATTCAATGATGCCAAATCCACAAAAAACAAAAGCTATGGTAATTTCACCAACTAATAATATAAAAAAATTACTAGAACTTAATAATAACAATAACCTTGTTCTTCACAATCAGAACATTGTTTTTTTCTGAAGTTGAAAAAACTACTAGGCATACAAGTTGACCATAATCTCCACTGGAAAATCCAAGATGAAAAACTACTCAAAAAATGCAATTCTTTTCTTTACCTTCTGCTTTGAATTAAACGCTTCCTCAATATTCATGTGAGAAAACTCTTTTACAATGCGTACATTTTTCAGGAACTTAAATGGATGAACTTTCAAGATCAAATTACATACAAATAGGCTATACTTGTGTACAAATCCCTTAAAAAAGAATTCCCGGAATATATGACTAATCTATTCACATCATCAACCAATACAAATTTAAGATCTTCTGCCCAGCAAACACTTAGCATTCCTAAACCAAGAATATAATTTTATAAAAAAAAATCTTTGACCTACTCAGGACCAAACATATACAACCAGCTTCCACTACATGACTACAGTCAGGAACTGTGAAAATTTAAGGAAATTTAAATCAACATATCTTTCCTGGTCGCATATTTTTTCCTGGTCGCATATTGGTGGACATCTTTTACTTGATTTAATTCTCTCCCATATAGTGCTGGTTTCTTGAATGCAACAGTTGTCTATATAAATATGTGCATGATGCCTTATAATATTATATGTAAATATTTGTAAATGTTTTAACAGAGGCCCACAGGAAAGACTAGGCATGCCCAACTGTGCAGCCTCTATAAATAAAGTTTTTATTATCATTATAATTAGTAGTAGTAAATCTTTGGTGATAAAAAGGTGAAAGTTGTCATAATTAGCAATTTCCCCTATTCTTATAACAGCAGTTTTATGGCTAAATTTATCCTACTTTCATTTGATTTCTTTTCTAGTATTTGATTTGGAAAATTAAAAAAAAAATCCTATCAGTTATTCGTTTCACCCTTTCCCACATACAGACAATTTCTGACGCCTCCGCTGCAGACTACTTTTGAAAACACTGTGACAAAAGGAGAAATTGCTCAAAATGAGCAAGTTCTCCTTTTGCCACAATGTTTTTCATCTCTATTTAATAGTTGAACCCTAATTTATTGAGATTTTTCAGATTTTTGACAATATGTTTTCAAAGTCCTCTGCTGAAGAAGTGTTGTATGTGGGAAAGAGTTAACCCTTTCAAGACTGAAAAAAACGGATGAAAATGTTGAGTTTGGCAGCCAACAGTATAGAGCCTAGTCAGAAAATAGGTTCCAGTTATCAAAGGTCAATGGATATTGTCAATTAATATATACAGCTATGAAGAATAATCATGGTTTATGGAAATTGATTGTTTAACCCTTTCCCTCATATGACAATTCTGCAGCAGATGACTTTGAACATATTTTGTCAAAAAATAGAAAGTCTATAATTGAATGGATAACCTATGACTAAAAGTGGAAAAACATTGTGACAAAAGGAGAAATTGCTCGTTTTGAGCAATTTCTTCTTTTGTCACTTTGTTTTCAGAAAGCTGTCTGCTGCAGAGGCGTCAAAAAGCGTCTATATGAGGGTAAGGGTTAAACCCTTTTCACATGAAGACAATTGTTGACAATTTTGCTGCAATTAACTTTTGAAAACATTATGGCAAAAAAGAATTTTTTTATGATGAGCAATTTCTCTGTTTACCACAATGATTTCAATTTTATTCACTAATTATACTTTCATCAATACAGATTTTTCGAATTTTTGTTTAGCTGTTTTCAAAACTGTGTGCTGCAGGTTATTTGTATGTTGGAAAGAGTTTACTTTCGATTTCACATCCTGTATCAGAGCTGTTATGTAGAACAAGACATAGAAATGAAGGACATTATATATTGCAGGGCAAGTTAACGTTAGCTGCAGAAAATGAATATGAGCGGGAGAAATGGATTGATTTACTTACGAAATCCACTAGGGTGTAAGTTTTAAAATTATACGTTCATATATGAGTTCAAAAACCCATCCCTATCCAGTCCCATAAACAGACAACCTTTGAACCCGTTTGCGCGGAGATGTCATTTAAACCTTTACCACATACTCGAATCTGTAGCAGACAACTATGAAAACATCTAGACAAAAATGTTGTAAACTTTAAAGAAGTATAATTATTGAATAGATTTGTATACGTTGTAGCAAAAAGAGAAACTGTTGCTCATCATGAGCAATTTCTCCTTTTGCTACAATGTTTTGAAAGTCATCTGCAGATGTGCGAAAAGGAGATGTTCCTTATAACAGCCAATTTCTCCTTTTCTGACAATGTTTTCTAATATCGTTCAAGCTCATACTCTTGAAACAGGTTGATGGGATCTTCACAGTTCACAAAAGTGATATTGTACCTTTTTACCATGTACTGGTTTATTATCAGGTAAAAAGTTCATTTTAAAGCAAGAAGTAATGTTTTGCAGGGATTTTGTTTGGTCATATTATGCCGAGCCCCGGTAGTAGATCAGTCGTTAGCGGCCCGGGCTGTCAATCCAGGGGTTGTTCGTTCGAATCCCAGCATCAGCCAACATTCTTTCCGACTTTTCACAAAAGTCACTGTGACAAGCGTCAATCATCTTTCACCTATGGGCTAACAGTCTGTGTGGAAAAGCAGCCAGTTGCTTGGAAAGTATGTTGTGTGGATAACTGATGTGAGAAAGCTAGAAAACACATGAGTAGGTCGACTGGCCACCGTGATATGACCAAATCAATCAATTATTTGTCCATATTGTTTCAAAGCAGTCAAGGAATCCGCTGTGGTTGAGTGGTTAGCATCGGGGATTTCGAAACCGGGTGTCCCGGGTTCGATCCCCAGTCGCGGCACTACGGTCATGGTGGGTGCCCTTGGGCAAGGCACATTTTCTAGCCTAGTACTGGTTTGTTTACCCAGGGATCATGAATAATTAAAATTAATTGCGCGCTAAATGACCTTAGCTGTCGATGCGCCATAAAACAATATACATTCATTCATTCATTCAAAGCAGTCAAAAATATGTGGAAGGATATTAAAGCAATAACTGATATACGTATTTTAAACTTTCCCAAACACTCTGGCCTTATTCCTATTGCATAAAAAAAATAGAGCAATTCGTAGGAAATTCAACTTGAAGAAAAGTCAAAAAACATTGTTTGAAAAGAAAAATAATGCTAACCATGGGTAATATCACCTTTCTCCTCAATTTATTCAGACTTCCAGAGCCAGTGTCAATCCTTCTTGCATTATAAAACACTTTAAAAATGGTAGGTGTACTTCCAAC
>JASEVX010001631.1:0-13091 GCA_031761405.1 Serripes groenlandicus | reverse complement strand
GTACATGCAAGTGTGATGCTGCCAGAAACCTTGAGTGGTTTGCCATCATAGGCGGATAGGGTTTTGTGTGTAGACTTAAGGGGCAGCTTTAGACCTAGGGAGGTAAATGTGCTCTTGGGTAGTATGTTGACCTGAGCCCCAGAGTCAATTTTCATTTTGACCAGTTGTGATTTTGGGCCAATAGCAAGCTCAGCAAAAGCTTGACTTCGTGACTTGTCATGTATGATAGAGTCTACGAAGTAGCTCGACTGTAACTGATCGGAATCTGTGTCCTCATCAGAGTCGTCATTTAAATGAATGTTGTGTACTTTTGATTTTGAACGTGAATGTGATACCTGTGAAGTTAGCTTTTTCCTGCACACAGAACTGAAGTGGTTTAAATTTTTACAATAATTGCACACTTTTCCTTTTGCAGGACACTTGTCTTCTTTGTTGTGTTTAAGTCCACAATTGTCACATATCACTTCATGGGTCGCGTGTCTGGAACTTGGAGCTGTCCGAGTTGTCTTCTCTGGTCTTCGTCTGGAGATGGCATTTACGGAATCAGTTGCAGATTTTGCAGGGAGCATGTCTCTGGTTTTATTCTTTGAAAACTCATAGGTCCGAGCAATGTCAATACACTTTTCGAGGGTGAGATCTGTTCCCTCGGTTATGAGCTTCTCCCTAATCTTTGACGAATTTACGCCGAAAACAATGTTGTCCCTTATCATCTCATCTTGTATGGCATCTGGGTAGCCACAGTCTTTGATAAGGAGCCTCAGATCAGTCACGAAACCTTCAAATGGCTCGTCTTGTGACTGAATTCTTGATCTTAGTCTGTATCTACTGTAGATACAGTTAGACTTTGGTCTACAATAGGCCTCGAATTTGTCATAAATGACCTGCAGCGTTTTGGCGTCATCTGCCGACAAGTCCCAAGTGCTGTAAATCTGTCGGCCCTTGTCACCGACCCACAACATCAGGTAATTGCACTGTTGCTCTTCTGTTTTCTTTTCCAAAGGTCCACCAAACATGAACTTTGTGTGTCCTTTGAATTTTTTAAATTCATTTGGCAAGTCCGGGGATGTCCAGTCCATGCGGGGTGATGGAGCTGAGTGTTCCATTGTAAATAAAGAATTTACTTGTAATTCCAAAAAATGGCACTAAAATATCCACACACAAGTTAAGATAAATGTTTAAAGTAACTTTCAGCTGAAGGATGGTTACTTTCAGTAAGTTCTGACACCATGTAACAATTGATGGTTTTGGAAAAGAGGAAATCACATGTGGCTTGATCAATTTATTTTATAAGAGGAAGTGCATCATGAAGAAGTGATAAAGAGTGAATCTGAGACTTATTCTGATTGGTCAATATTGATGAGCAATGCCTAACAGAGCATGTATCTATTTATAGATAGAATCAAGTACTGAGAGTAAGACATAGTAAATATGTTACAATCTGCAGATCAGTTTATACCCTGTATACCCGATAACATCCGTCATTGATGGTAATATCTAATTAATTCATGGTCGTGTATTTACTTGCACCTCTCGACGACGTACATCCATTTGCATGGCAACGATTGTTGGCTTTCACAAAGATTATTCAGAATCTGACATCCGGATAAAGTACCATTTGGGATTTATGAACATGAACAGTGTAGGTTCTGATCAACCTGTTAATCTGCAAGTCTTATCAGTATCAACACAATTTGACAAAATCTTCTAAAAAGTTTATGTAAGAGACTCAAAAGTTAACTTATATTTTTTCCTAAGAACAGTCCTTACTGACTTTACTATGGTGGTTCTAAACTTTAACTAGATTTGCAGGACAAAGCGTTTAACATTACACTAGTGACCAGTCTACAAAGATATATAGAGAATAACTAACTGCATGTTTTTGATATCGAATTTATGTCACAAGGGAACAAAGGGGTAATTTGGTGTAAAATCACGAAACCGTAGGTTGAGTGATTTTAACCAAATTACCCCTTTTTTCCCGAGTGACATAAATTCTATATCAAAAACATGCAGTTAGTTATTCTCTATTTATTATATATCTGGAATAAATCTCCCCTTTATTTTAAAGAAACATATACAAAAAAATGACTTGGCCTTAGGCGTATGAATGTTACGTAACCAATGACTGCATCATTTTAAGACGTTCCATGGCTGTTCCATTAATGTTTACGCCGCACGTTTAAATCAATGTTTTATGTCATTCTTTATATTTTCTTTTGTAAGTTTCTTAAGATGTCTCTTAGGATGACATCTTAAAATATAATTGAAACACATTTTTATCTTATTTTCACTTTAATAATGATCAAAAATCATACTATCAACATTTTAAGTAAACATAAAAAAAGTAGTTCCGGCAAAAATGATATCATCACTAGTGATGATATAAAAAAACTAAAAGTGTTATCGTCACAGTGTTAGTTATCATTTTTTTAAAAATTGATATTGATTTTATGTCACTTAAATTTCAATGCAAAATTTGGATAGGTATGTAATAAATACATATATTAATAACGGGTATACAGATGGACGGGGAGTTTCAAATATGAAAAAACGTAGGCGTCCTTAAATAAAAATTGTAATCAGTTATATGAAAACACACATGAATATTTCACCTTTTAAATTTGATAACAATTGACATACATACACACATATCTTTATTGCGTACAACATACATACCTATTTAAAGCAACAAACAGTTTAACAGTAAGACATGATTGTCATAAAGGAAGAAAAGAAAACATACAATTGTGGAAAGAGCTATAAAGTAATAGATTGTGGATGAATACACTTTTTTAAAAATACTAATTAAAATTGCCTCATAAATAAATCCACACATAGGCGAAAGAAGGATATATCTTTTCAAAACGGCTAAATTGTTATCAATATTGCCGAGTCATAATAATGATATTATAAATACATTGTTAAAAATAAAAATGCGCCTCCAGCCAACAAATTAAAATAACAAAAATCGTGTTTATATTTACGTTCTTCACATTCCATTTGTAATACTGCATACCATGAGAACCTATTCCGTGGCGTAATAGTTTCTGCAGAAGACCAGGGTTCGATCCCCGGTCGGGTCATACCAAAGACTTTAAAAATGGCAGTAATGGCTCCCTTCCCCGGCGCTCAACGATGCAGGAATAGCATTACGACTGTCAATCAGTGTCTGAATAAATCAAACAGGTGGTATTGGTAAATTAGCCAAGAAATGCTGTAATATAACTTAAGTACTGCTTAAAAGGACTAGACACCATTCAACCAAACAAATAAATGATTGGTTGGACTTTAACCACGTGTTCAACAAGTTTTCAGTCATATCACGGCTGCCAGTTCCCCATCCCATGTGTCTCCTGGTTTTCTCACACCAGTACTCCACACTACATACTTTCCAAGCAACTGGCTGCTTTTCCACATAGACTGTTTGCCCATCGGTGAAAGACGAATGACGCTTGTCACAGTAACTTTTGTCAAACGTCGGAAAGAATGTTGTCCGAGCAGAGCTGATTGAGCTCGGCCAAATAAACAAAACAACTCGTTAAACGAAATAGAATCTCGTTGATATCCGGTCTGATATTACATAAAAGGACTTTCATAATTTTTTATCTAAAATAGATGTAGATATATAACAAGTACTGAGCATATAGGTGGCAAAATTGGTTAAACATGTTGTGTAACCCTTTCCCACCGATAGACGCTTGCTGACGCATCTGCAGCTTTTGACACAATGTTTTCATCTTATCATTATATTTATACCTCCATTTATAGAGATTTTCTGTGTTTTCAAAGTCGTCGGCTACAGACCTGTTGCTATTTGGGAAAGGATTATAGCATGGAAATATATACATGTGTTGTGGGGTCTAAATTTGGTAATATTAGTATATGTTACCTAGTTCAATTAACCAATTAAGCTTATACTTCCACATCTTCTGATCTACAAAATGAATGACCCATATAAATGCTGCTCAAATATAATCGAACTGGTAATGTTTTTCTTAGTGTTGTTATATCAAACTTGTGACTCCCAAAATACGAGACAGTTCCTTTTTTAACCCTTTCCCACAAATAGACGCTTTCTGACGCCACTGCAGCAGACACCTTTAGAAATCATTGTGGCAAACGGAGAAATTGCTCACGATGAGCAATTTCTCCGTTTGCCACAATGATTTTTAACTCCATTCAATAACCATACATAGAGATTTTTCAATAATTTTGGCTTTATAATTTCAAAGTCGTCTGCTGCAGATTTATTGTAAGTGAGAAAGGGTAACTTGATGCAACTAATATGGTTATATTTGTAGAATATTGTCGGAACAAACATCTAGAGCTAATTGTACATGTAGGTTGACTGGCAAGGCTAATCCGAGCCTTCACTGTACACAAAACAACGAGACGACTATAGCCGTCACACGCGTTTTTTATATGCTAAAATAAAGAAAAAGAGGATAATCTTATTCCCAGTACAAACACACATAAAGAACGGTTGGTTTTCTATACACTACCCCAATCGGTTACGACGCGGGCGGTCAACAAAATAGGTCATGGATTCGAATCTCGGCTATGGCAACGGTAGCTGTGAGTTCGTGAGTTCGATTCCCAGCTCGGCCAACATTCTTTCCGACGTTTTACAAAAGTCACTAAACGTCATTTGTCTTTCACCAATGGGCTAACAGTCTATGTGGAAAATTAGCCAGTTGCTTGGAACGTATGTTGTATGGAGTACTAATTTGAGAAAGCTATGAAACAAATGAGTAGGTCAACTGGCCGCCATGATATGAAAACTTGTTAAAAACGGCGTTAAGCCCCAATAAATTGATCGTTTTGTTTAACCCTTTCCCTCATATAGTCGCTTTCTGACGCCTCTGCAGCAGACGGCTTTTTGAAAACATAGTGACAAAAGAAGAAATTGCTCAAAACGAGCAATTTCTCCTTTTGCCACAATGTTTTCCGCTTTTAGTCATAGGTTATCCATTCAATTAAAGAGATTCTCCATTTTTTTACAAAATATGCTCAAAGTAGAATTGTCGTATGAGGGAAAGGGTTAACTCGGGTGATAGCAACAAGCGTCCACACAAATCCACCAGTATAGCTTGTGTGGTAACGCAGTCGTTTGCTAGGGACAAAATCCTATGTGGATTACTAGAAAGAGAAAGTAAGCAACAATATTTTGGATACTAATCAAAATAGCCGTCGTGATACTACGGAAATACTGTGGAAAACGGCCTCAAACGCCATTCTCAATCAACCAACTGGCTCTTTTTATCCGTTCAACTATTTCTTGTCTATAGTGACTGATGTCATATGATATAAAAAAAATCCAAATCGGGAATACATAATGTGATGATCCACCGCTCATGCGGATCCGTTCTGAATTGCAAATCGATTTCGCAATCAAATAAAATCAATTATCACATGATTATAGATTCCAGTAGATGTAGGCCTCGGTTGATATGGACTCTCTAAAGACCCATTTATAACTGTATCGGGATTAGATTCCCGTGGTTACTTACATTAACAGGAACAATATCAGTCTAAAACCCCTCGATGGTGTTGTGTTGAACCCTTTCCCTCATGTAGAAGCTTTCTGACGCCTCTGCAGCAGACAGCTTTTTGAAAACATAGTGACAAAAGAAGAAATTGCTCAAAACGAGCAATTTCTCCTTTTAACACAATGTTTTCCACTTTAAGTCATAGGTTATCCATTCAATTAAAAGGATTTTCTGTTTTTTGACAACATATGTTCAAAGTCGTCTGCTGCAGAATTGTCGTATGAGGGAAAGGGTTAAAGCAGACGGCGTTTTGAAAACATAGTGACAAA
Organism: Serripes groenlandicus; assembly: GCA_031761405.1. NCBI lineage: Eukaryota > Metazoa > Mollusca > Bivalvia > Cardiida > Cardiidae > Serripes > Serripes groenlandicus. The sequence continues at coordinate 7,273 of JASEVX010001631.1, read as the reverse complement.
AGAAGAAATTGCACAGAACGTGCAATTTCTCCTTTTGTCACAATGTTTTCCACTTTTAGTCATAGGTTATCCATCTGACAAAATACGTTCAAAGTCGTCTGCTGCAGAACTGTCGTATGAGGGAAAGGGTTAAAGGGTCTGTCTGCATCGACAGTATGAGCGAACATACCGCCTCGCCCTACAGAACCGTGAAAGGACTAGGACCACTTTTCATGTAAAACAGGTTTTTTTTAGAAGTTTTTTAAAATGGGTCAGACACAAGGGAGGTCTTATGAACTATATGGACAGCTAGGACTCCTGGCGGCGAGAATGTGCACACTAATTACGAGTCGTTACAGTGTGGACTCTGGGTAAAGTATCGACCCGGATCAGCCTAAGCATGCCGCGCTGGCTAATCCGGACACACATTGTTCGCCTCCTGTGCATTTTCTGTTTCAGGAATCACTACTCTATCTATCCCCCCTTAGACGGAATGTATCGGCCGGATCAGTCTGCGCGGACAGCGCAGGCTGATCTGGTCGATATATTACGCAGATGTCTATCGCCGCAGAAAACCAACAGTGTGGACTCTGCGTAAAGTATCGACCCGGATCAGCATAAGTATGCCGCGCAGGCTAACCCGGATAGACACTTTTCGTCTCCTGTGGATTTTCTGTATCAGGAATCACTACTCTATCTATCCCCCTTTAGACGGAATGTATCGGCCGGATCAGTCTGCGCGGACAGCGCAGGCTGATCTGGTCGATACATTACGCAGATATATTGATATGAGCCGTTCCTACGAGAAAACCAACAGTGTGGACTCTGCGTAAAGTATCGACCCGGATCAGCCTATAAGCATGCCGCGCAGGCTAACCCGGACACACCTTTTTCGCTTCCTGTGGATTTTCTGTTTTAGAAATCATTGCTCTATACCTCTATTTCCCCGAGAAGGAATGTGTCGGCCCGGATTAGCTTGCGCGGACTGCGGAGGCTGATCTGGGTCGATACATTACGCAGAGTTCTTAATGTTTTTGTTTTTTTCGAGGAACGGTTCATATGTACACATATAAGCTGACCTGTTTAGTGTAATAAGTTATCTATTAACATTGGCTACACAGTGAACACTTTCCGACATACAATTAGAATCTGCAGCAGACGACTTTGAAAACATGTGGGCAAGACTATGGTAAACATCTGTTTTATGTTAGTATAATTATATCATAAATGACGTCGCCGGAGTGTAATAAAGCCATTTATTACATTTCTATCCATGAAAGATAAGGATATCTCGGTGAAAGAAAATTCATAATCGTCGAGTTATTGTTATTACACCGGTGTAATAACAATATTTACTATTTGTTATTTCACACCACAATTGCGCATGCGTGTCCCTCCCTTTTTTTTCCACGGCCACGCCTCATCCGAAAATAATGCGCAAAAAGTAGGTAAAAAAACGAAAAATAGTCCATAGTTAACATAAACTACGGTGTAAGACCGGATTGAAAAACTAAATGTATTACTAAAAACAGCAATGAAATGTAATAAACAGATTATTCAACTTATTTTTTCAAAGATAGAACATATTTCACTCGCAATCTTGTGAATGGGAGGAGCCACTCGTGACTACGTCACTCGTGACGTCACTCCCATTCACGCGACGGCTCGTGAAATATATTCTCATCTTTGAAAAAATACGTTGAATAATCTCTATTTATTACATTTCTGTCCATGAAAGATAAGGATATCTCGGTGAAAGAAAATTCGTAATCGTCGATTTATTGTTATTACACCGGTGTAATAACAATATTTACTATTTGTTATTTCACACCACAATTGCGCATGCGTGTCCCTCCCTTTTTTTCCACGGCCACGCCTCATCCGAAAATAATGCGCAAAAGGTAGGTAAAAAAACGAAAAATAATCCATAGTTAACATAAACTATGGTGTAAGACCGGATTTGAAAAACTAAATGTATTACTAAAAACAACAATGAAATGTAATAAACAGATTATTCAACTTATTTTTTCAAAGATAGAACATATTTCACTCGCCGTCTTGTGAATGGGAGGAGCCACTCGTGACTACGTCACTCGTGACGTCACTCCCATTCACGCGACGGCTCGTGAAATATATTCTCATCTTTGAAAAAATACGTTGAATAATCTCTATTGAATAAATTGCGTATTCAACTAGTGTAATAACAATGTTACGTAACGTGACGTCATAACGTAACGTTTAGCGTTGTAAATACGCGCGCTTTATAGCGACGTTTATATGGATATAGCGCTGTAAATTATTAAATCAGTATTTATGATATAAAAAGAACATTACATTCGTGGTCATTCAATACGAAATTTATTAAACTCGTTTTCTATAAGTGATAAAAACTCGCCAAGGCTCGTTCTTATCAATTTCAGAAAACTCGTTTAATAAATTCCGTATTGAATGACCACTCATGTAATATCCTCTATTTATTGAATAGAAACGAGCAAAGAAATTGCCACACTGATTTCAAAAGTCGTCTGCTGCAAATGCATCAGAAAACGCAGGTATGTTGGAAAAGGTTAAACAATTACTTCACAATAAAAGGATACATTTCGACGTAAAGGAATCCGCCGTGGCCGCGTGGTTAGCGTCGGGGGTTTTGGAACCGGGCGTCCCAGGTTCGATCCCAAGTCGCGGCGGTCATGATATCTAGTGCCATTGGACAAGGCCGACTTCCTAGCCTAGTACTGGTTTGTTTATCCAGATATGAGCCGTCCCGCGAGAAAACCAACATTATGGCCTCTGCGTAATGTATCGACACAGATCAGCCTGCGCATTCCGCGCAGACTGATTCGGGCCGACACATTTCGTCTCAGGGGGATAGGTGTATAGAGTTATGATTCAGGAAACAGAAAACCCACAGGAGGCGAAAAGTGTCTGTCCGGGTTAGCCTGCGCGGCATGCTTAGGCTGATCCGCGTCGATACTTTACGCAGAGTCCACACTGTTGGTTTTCCCGCGGGACGGCTCATATATTGAATAAGTGATCTGCCTCCCGGCGTGATATAACTGAAATAATGTTGAACATGGCGTAAAACCTCCATAAACCAAACCGAACGCGGGATGTCAATCCAAGGGTTGTGAGTTCGGATCCCGGCTCGGCCAACTTTCTTTCCGACGATTGACAAAAGTCAATGCGACATGCGTCATTCGTCTTCCACCAATGGGCTAAGTCTATGTGGAAAAGCAGCCAGTTGCTTGGGAAGATTGTTGTGTGGAGTACTGGTGTGAGAAAACCAGGAAATGCATGAGTAGGTGAACTGGCCGCCGTGATATAACTGAGAAATTGTTAAAAACGGCGTTAAACCCCAATCAATCAATTCATAAACCAAACCAAACTATCTACGTCCAAACATTGTGATCGGGGGTTCCATTACCTGTTCGTGTCGACCATAGGCGAGGCATGTTTCCAAGTCTTATAATGGTTAGTCACCCATGGGACAATGGTCACTCCTTTTCCACAATGTTTTTTAAAAGACGTCTGCTGCAGAGGAGTCATAAAACGTCTGTAAATGGGAAAGGGTTAACTGATGGATGGAAAAGTCACATTTATAACCTTATCCTGATAAATTTCTATTTCTTCTTTTAATCTGTATGTCTATTAGAACCATCGGAGAGAAAAAACAAATATTGTCAAGTCGTAATAACGGGATAAAAGCATAATAATGCAAAAAACAAAGACGTAGTAACGCGAAAAAGGCATAATAACGCAAAGCAAATGCGTAATAATGCGAATTGCGAAAGAAAGGCGTGGTAACGCAAAATAAAGGCGTAGTAACGCGGGAAAATGGCGAAGTAACGCGAAAGAAAGACATAGTAACGCTAAAAGAAAAGCTTACTAACGCGAAAGGAAGACGTAGTAACGCGAAAATAAAGGCTTAATAATGCGAAAATATAGGCGTAATAATGCGAAAATAAAGGCGTAATAACACGAAATAAAGGCCTAATAACGCCTATAAGTGGGTGAAAATAAAGACTTAATAACGTGAAACAAAGGCGTCATATGGTAAACCAATCAAAAGACAGTTGCGACCAATGCAGATTCTTTTCATCATGATTTCACGCATGCTGCGTTTATTTCATTTCCCACAATTAGTCTAAGCACAGGGACTTGCTCCTCTACAAATAGATATGACCTACTCTGTGCATAGATATTAACGTTTCGACATTTCGGAATAGTTCGGTTTTTATCGATGCGGTAATTGTCAGTGATGTTGCGATTATTTTCCCGGGCCAGTCCTAATTCTTGGAAAAATAATCGCAATTTCACTGATAATTACTGCAACGGAAAAAAATGAACCATTCCGAAATGTCAATAGAAGTACTTTCGTTTTTGGTCCAGGTTGTTGTCCTTTTGGCGATTTCGCGAATATTTCATAGGAATTTACATACGTAGGGAGAAAAAACCCCACGTTATTTAGGTATAGTTCGATAGAGAAAAGCATTATTGATTAATTCCCTACTTCAAACCAGGGACACTATATTACAGGGATATGAAACGCATCGATAAGCTCCGTTATCTTCGACTCGCTGTAAGAAAAGCGGTCATTAGCCGCTCTGGTCATTATCCACTTCGTACATTCATTTCCGCGATGGCTATCGATGTAGATAGACGGATGTTTTATTAAAATTAATAAGTTTAAAAAGGAATAACCGAGAATGTAAGTACATAACATAATTTCTATCTTTTTTTCTTACATTTACGTTAACTTTGAGCTTGTATTTAAACAAAAAATGATAGTTATTGCAATGAGTTTTTGAAGTCGATATTTTCCACAAAATTGTGGTCAAAAAATTCAAAACGAAGAATATAGGCTATGTGGGGGACCGTCATGTGTTCTATATTGCCGTTATAAACACATTTCAATGTTATATTATAAAAGATCATTGGCCAAACTGTGGCCCTGTTATTTTAATATAGCTGATGTTTGCCGGAAATTTTCTAGAATTGTTTGTGAAAAAATGCGATGAATTTTAAAAAAGATGACGACCATTTTGTCAAAATAACGAATCGGGGCTATGCAAAACACCATTTACTGTTCAATGTGGCCTTTGTAAATACATTGAAAGGTCAGATTGTAAAAGTTAAATGATCAATCTTGGTTTAAATTATTTTTACAAATCTGTTGTATGCAATGAAGAATCTAATATTGTCAGAGAAAAAATGATAAAAAATGCGATGAAATTTAACAAAATTGTGGTCAAAAAATTCAAAACGAAGAATATAGGCTATGCGGGGGACCGCCATGTGTTCTATATTGCCGTTATAAACACATTTCAATGTTATATTATAAAAGATCATTGGCCAAACTGTGGCCCTGTTATTTTAATATAGCTGATGTTTGCCGGAAATTTTCTAGAATTGTTTGTGAAAAAATGCGATGAATTTTAAAAAAGATGACGACCATTTTGTCAAAATAACGAATCGGGGCTATGCAAAACACCATTTACTGTTCAATGTGGCCTTTGTAAATACATTGAAAGGTCAGATTGTAAAAGTTAAATGATCAATCTTGGTTTAAATTATTTTTACAAATCTGTTGTATGCAATGAAGAATCTAATATTGTCAGAGAAAAAATGATAAAAAATGCGATGAAATTTAACAAAATTGTGGTCAAAAAATTCAAAACGAAGAATATAGGCTATGCGGGGGACCGCCATGTGTTCTATATTGCCGTTATAAACACATTTCAATGTTATATTATAAAAGATCATTGGCCAAACTGTGGCCCTGTTATTTTAATATAGCTGATGTTTGCCGGAAATTTTCTAGAATTGTTTGTGAAAACTTGTGAAAAAATGCGATGAATTTTAAAAAAGATGACGGCCATTTTGTCAAAATAACAAATAGGGGCTATGCAAAACATCAATTACTGTTAAATATTGCTGTTATAAACACATTCAAAGGTCAGATTGTAAATGTTAAATGATCAATCTTGGTTTAAATTATTTTTACAAATCTGTTGTATGCAATGAAGAATCTAATATTGTCAGAGAAAAAATGATAAAAAATGCGATGAAATTTAACAAAATTGTGGTCAAAAAATTCAAAACGAAGAATATAGGCTATGCGGGGGACCGCCATGTGTTCTATATTGCCGTTATAAACACATTTCAATGTTATATTATAAAAGATCATTGGCCAAACTGTGGCCCTATTATTTTAATATAGCTGATGTTTGCCGGAAATTTTCTAGAATTGTTTGTGAAAACTTGTGAAAAAATGCGATGAATTTTAAAAAAGATGACGGCCATTTTGTCAAAATAACAAATAGGGGCTATGCAAAACATCAATTACTGTTAAATATTGCTGTTATAAACACATTCAAAGGTCAGATTGTAAATGTTAAATGATCAATCTTGGTTTAAATTATTTTACAAACCTGTATGTATTCAATGGAGAATCTAATATTGTCTGAGAAAAAATGCGATGAAATTTTAAAAAAATGGCGGACATTTAGAAAAATAACGAATCGGGTTTATACAAAACATTATTTGCGGTTCTATATTGCCAATATATATACATTTAAAGGTCAGATTGATAATGTTGAATGATCAATGTTGGTTTAAATTATTTTCACAAACCTGTTGTATGCCGAGATTCACCTAGAATTGTTTGAGAAAAACTGAGAAAAACGCGGATAAATTTTAACAAAGGGCGACCAATTAATGAAAATTATGGGTACCTAGATTTGTGTGTAACTTTCCAACAATTAATTCATGATATAAGGTTTTTAATCAATGAAATATATCCCTGTTTTAACAACGAAGGCAAAGTGTATAATCATTATTCAATGTTAATTTATTTCAGAATGGGCAAACTTCATGGCAGCAGAAGGGGACGAATTGGCAGGAGGCCAAAGAAAACGAAAAACAAATGCACTCCTTTAGCAAAGAAAGCTAGGAAATCAATAATTATATGATATACAGTATAATATTAAAACATTGGTACATGTACATGAATGAATGTATATACGTAACATGTATTAAAATATTGGTATATGAATGAAAGTGAAAGTTAACCCTTTCTCACATAAAACAAATCTGCAGTAGACGACCTAGAACATCATAGACAAAATATCAAAGAACAAGTGTTGAATAAAGTTAAAAACATTGTGACAAAAGGAGCCATTATGAACAATTTCTCCTTTTGTTGTACTGTTTTCAAAAGTCGTGTGCTGCATCCAAAAATGATTGTCAAGATTCTTGAGCATTTTTTTTCCTTTAAAAAAATGGTTTGCCCTTT
>JASEVX010001630.1:0-13131 GCA_031761405.1 Serripes groenlandicus | reverse complement strand
CCCATTTTCCATCCGGTTTGCATTTAATACCCGTAATGTTATTGTCGGGTTCGAAGCCCGCATCACAAGCTAGATGTAACCGAGACCCTATACCAAATCGATTGCCATGAATTGTTCCATCCGTTATACCCGACATATATTCCAATGAGCACTCTGTTAGAATATAAAAATATAACATTCCAAACGAGTGTCTTGTTTGGAAATGTTGGAGCAAATAGAAATATGTTATGCGAAATGTAGTGTGTTCAATACATATTACATTGTATAGTTAAACGTGAACACGCAGTATGTTTAATACACATTACATTTTACAGTTAAACGTGAAAACGCAGTATGTGTTCAATATACACTAAATTTTACAGATAAACGTGAACACCCATTATGTATTCAATACACATTAAATTGTACCGTTAAACGTGAAAACCCAGTATGTTTTCAATAAAAGCTAAATTGTACCGTTCAACGTGAAAACCTAGTATGTGTTCAATAAAAGCTAAATTGTACCGTTCAACGTGAAAACCTAGTATGTGTTCAATACACATTAAATTGTACCGATAAACGTAAAAACCAAGTACGTGTTCAATACAAGCTAAATTGTACCGTTTAACGTGAAAACACAGTATATGTTTACTAAACACTTCATTCTACCGTTATACATGAAAACCTAGTATGTGTTCAATAAACATTAAATAGTACTGTAAACGTAAAAATGCAGTATGTGTTCAATAGAACCTAGATCGTACCGTTAAACGTAAAACCCCTGTTCGTCTCGTTCTCACGCGTTATTGGTTTACCGATGCATACTGGATGACCGTGAAACATGCAGAAGCGGTGTTCGTTCTTAGAGTTGTCTGCCCTGTGCTTTGGTTCATGGCGTTTTAACAGGTTTTATTTATATCACGACAAGGAAACCAGCGTGGTCGAGTGGTTAGCGTCGGGAATTTGAAACTGGGCGTCCCGGGTTCGATCCCAAGTCGCGACACGACATACATGGTGGAGTGCCCTTGATATAACTGAAATAATGTTGAAAAAGGCGTAAAACCCCATTAAAATAAAACGTCACGACAACAGTGCACCCATCCATGGTCAGAGAGTGACTTGCCAGTATCAGGCTTGGAAATGTACCTGGAACCAATCACGTAGATGTAGAGACAAGTTTTTCTGATTGAGTATAAGCATGCTTTCTTTAAAAACTGCATTTTAATTTTTACAATATATGCAAGTATCTGAAAGTTGTGTAGTTTATTCCAAGAGACCGGTACAGTTAGATACAAGGCCAATATATCTCCCTGACGAATACTTTCATATTGTACTCATAGACGTCAAAAATAACAGTCTTTACATAAACAAGAAGGAATCCACCGTGTTCATATGGTTAATGCATGGGAAGTGTGACTGTGCTTCGATCGCTTGTCTGATGTTTATTAGGGAATGCTCTTTTCTGGCAAATCTGAAGGCAAATTTCTGAACCTATTACTGAAAGTCCAAAACATACATTTTGTTTTTACCTGCACACTCGTTTAGCTCTTTCAATGCCGAATTTCACAAAGATTAATTCTTCCATATTGAACTTGGACGACTCCATTTGCCATCCAACAGGACATTTGGTAAAATCTAATGTATAAGTGTCAAACAAAACATATTTCAGGAGAGACATCTCGATAAATGAGCCATCCCGCGAGAAAACCAACATTATAGCCTCTGCGTAATTGATCGACTCAGATCCGCCTGCGCCGTCCGGCCAGACTGATCCTGGCCAACACATTCCGTCTCAGGAGGATAGAGGTATAGAGTATTGCTTCCTGAAACAGAAAATTCACAGGAAGCGAAAAGTGGCTATTCAGGATAGCCTGCATGGCATGCTTAGCCTGACCCAGTTCGATACTTTACGCAGAGTCCACATTGTTGGTTTTTTTCAGTAAAGGCTACGGAAGACACCGACCTGAGCGTAAAGAAAATACCAATCATATATGCTACAACAATTACGGTACCTGTGTGTGGGCATGTTTTATTTTCTGCATTACACCTCTGTCCATCGTTACAGTCACATCCAGTGTACAGCTACAAAGATCAATACACAATATAAATGAAACCGCGTTAGGCGACCGATGAGGTATCAATTGTAATACATATGAAATTTGGTTGTTTTATATGGTTTAACGCCGTTTTTTATTGTTACTATAGTTATGTCACGGCGACAGAACACTTATTCATATTATTCCATTGGCGACGAGCCAGTTCAAGACAAGGATAACAGAACAGTGATTATATTATAAAGTGTATCAACATAATGAATAACACCTTTCGTCGTTCATACCACACCGTACGTGATAATAAATAAATAAAAAATAATGCCAATAATAATCAACCGACCTCCGTATTCTCCTTCCCTTATCCTCCCCATTATCCTCCCCTTCTTCTTCACTCCTCTTCGACCTTTCCTCTATAATGTTTCCTCCTTCCCCATTCCTTTTCCGACTCCTCCGCTTTGTCCCCTTCTCATCCCTCACTCATCATCATTTTTATATTCCTCCTCAACCCCCTCCTCTTGCTCCTGTTCCATATCCTCCACATCCCTCTCCACAATATCCTTCTAATCCTCATCATTGTCCATGCGTCCTCATCCTCCTTGGTTCCTTCCTTATCCTCCTTGCCCTTCACCTCATCCTCCATGTTCCTTCTCGTCTTAGCCATCTAGCTCATCCTCTTTTTACCTTCCTTATCTTCCTAACCCACGACCTCATCTTCCTTTGTCCTTCCTCATCCCCTCGCCGTCCAACTGATCCTACTTTGTCCTTCCACATCCTCCTCGCCCTCCACCTCAACCTAATTCTTCCTTCCTTATCCTCCTCGCCCTCCACCTCATTCTCCTTTGTCCTTTCTCATCCTCCTCGCCATCCAGCTCATCCTCATTTGTCCCTCCTCACCCTCCTCGCCATCCAATTAATGCTCCTTTGTCCTTCCAAATCCTCCTCGCCCTCCATCTGATCCTCGTTCTTCCTTCCTTATCCTCCTCGCCCTTCACCTCATCCTCCTTTGTCCTTTCTCATCCTCCTCGCCATCCGGCTCATCCTCCTTTGTCCCTCCTCATCCTCCTCGCCATCAAAGTAATGCTCCTTTGTACTTCCTCATCCCCCTCGCCTCTATCTCATTCTCTTTTCACTCTACCTCATCCTCCTTCACCTCATCTTCATTTTCCCTTCCTTATCCTCTTCGCCCTCCAGGTCATCCTCCTGTTTCCTTCCCTATAGTCCTCGCCCTCCAGCTCATCCTTCTCTTACCGCCTTATCCTCCTCACCCTCCAGCTCAACCTCCGTTTACCTTCCTTATCCTCCTCGCCCTCCAGCTCATCCTCCTGTTTCCTTCCTCATACTCCTCGCCCTCCAGCTCATCCTTCTTTTCCCTTCCTTATCCTCCTGGCCCTCCAGCTCAACCTCCGTTTACCTTTCGTATCCTCCTCGCCCTCCATTTCCGTCTCATTTGATCTTCCTCATCCTCCTCGACCTCCAGCTCATCCTCCGTTTACCTTTCTTATCCTCCTTGCCCTCAAACTCATCCTCCTGTGGCATTGCTTCTCCACCTAGCCCTCCAGCTCATCCTTATTTCCATCATCTACCTCCTCCCATTCCTCCTCCATAGGATGCCGTCGTCCTTGCCTAACCTCTTCTTGAAAACTTACCATTACGAATATTGCGGTTTATGTTTATTCGGAATCCTAACTATACACCAAGCGCTCCTTTATAACTTCCTTCACGGTTTGGTAAATGATAGAAATTACTCATATTACCCATTATGTAAGAGGATAGCGGAGGCACAGTTCAATTAAAGGCTTCATTGTTAACTAACATTTTAAGGGGCCATACTTTTTGAGGAATGGCTGTACATTTGGTATAGTGTTTGTCACTTTAAGTCATGTGTAAATAATGAGTAAGTAATGTGTAAGTATTGTTCAAGTGATGTGTCAGTATTGTATCAGTAATGTGACGGTAATGTGTTAGTATTTCTGAAATAATTATAGGTTATTTAACAGTGTTCTGTACAATACGGATATATATTTGGACGAGTACACAGCTTGGAAGATCATATTGGACGAGCCGCTAGGCGAGTCCAATATGATTTTCCAAGCTGTCTACGAGTCCAAATATATTCCGTATTGTACAGAACACTGTTAAATGATCTTTTTATTCTATACCTCGACTTTTTCCCCAAAATATATTTTGTATATATATATATTTACTGTCAAGTAAAAACTCCGGATATAACTGTTAAGTTGAACAGCACTTATTTCTTCCAGTTCCCTTGTTTCTGTCGGCACGGCCTGCGCTAACCACCTTTTGAATATTCCTACATCACTTTTAGTTTTTTTCACAGTGTTTTTTGGTTTCTGTTCAATTACAAAGTCATCTATTTCAGAATCGGATAACATTTTAGTTTCAGTGTTACTCCTTGTTTGCAAACGACAATAATGATCCGGTGACAACAGGAGCTTTATCGTAACGCTTTATCTAGAGCGCCTGTCGATTCAGACTTTCATTCGGAACCTTTTCACGCGCTTCGGTCTTTATCATAGGTTTAACATGGGACCTGTGAATCGTACAATACGAAAAGAATACAGGTTATTTTGTACGCGCGTGCGTCCCGATACGGAAATATATTGTACGGTCACATGATTCGAATGAGCGTCTACGATTGGACGTATAAATTAGGTATAGAATAATGTGTAATTATTTAACAGTAATGTGCCAGTAATATGTAAGTATATTATAAGTTGTGTGTGTCAGTTATGTTTAAATAATATGTAAGTATCGTGTAAGGAGGGTACCAGTAATGTGTCAGTAATGTGCCAGCGATGTTTCAGTAACGTGTCAGATGCGTCAGAAAGCGTCTACGTGTGGGAAAGAGTCAAAACAGTTATTTTATTCTTATAACAAGGCTTTTCATAAGCATGAACAACTAAAAAGTCTGGTCTGGCTGATTCACAGATCAACCCTTAAATATCTGCCTGCGTATACATGCCTTCTGATCCAGATCCATAATGCTTCTAAGAAATTTCTAAGAAGACATTTTGTGATTGATTTGTGCAGATTCAGATCCACCTTTGGTCATTTGCAGGTTCATTTTAATTATCTCTATTAATCAATAGCTTGATCCTCGTAAAATATGTAGATTCAATAACGCCCGTATATGTCACCTATTTGAATTGGATATTTATAGGTTATTTAACAGTGTTCTGTACAATACGGATATATATTTGGAAGAGTATACAGCTTGGAAAATCATATTGGACGAGCCGCTAGGCGAGTCCAATATGATTTTCCAAGCTGTGTACGAGTCCAAATATATTCCGTATTGTACAGAACACTGTTAAATGATCTTTTTATTCTATACCTCGACTTTTTCCCCAAACTATATTTTGTATTGTGCAGAATAATGTTAAATGACCTTTTTATTTTATACCTTCAAATAATTTAACCACCTTTTGAATATTCCTACATCACTTTTAGTTTTTTTCACAGTGTTTTTTGGTTTCTGTTCAATTACAAAGTCATCTATTTCAGAATCGGATAACATTTTAGTTTCAGTGTTACTCCTTGTTTGCAAACGACAATAATGATCCGGTGACAACAGGAGCTTTATCGTAACGCTTTATCTAGAGCGCCTGTCGATTCAGACGTTCATTCGGAACCTTTTCACGTGTTTCGGTCTTTATCATAGGTTTAACATGGGACCTGTGAATCGTACAATACGAACAAAATACGGGTTATTTTGTACGCGCGTGCGTCCCGATACGGAAATATATTGTACGGTCACATGATTCGAATGAGCGTCTACAATTGGACGTATAAATTAGGTATAGAATAATAACTGTTATCACAAACCCTTATAAAAAGTGGACGAGCTGTCGGTAAATCAACAAGAGAGTGTATTCGTCTTCAATCTAGTTGGCATTGGACCGATCTATGAAACTGTTTTCAAATCGCAAGGCTAGTTTAGAAAGCAGCACTAACACTACGTCGGGAATACCCCTCGTTTGACCAGAAACCAGAAATAAATAAATAGTTCAATACAATATTATGCTGTCCTTTGCCTTAAAAAAAACGGTAGTAATGGCTGCCCTCCTTGGCTTTCAAGGTTTCAGGGTTAGCGTTACTGGGGTAAGGACAAAAAACCCACGGGACGTAAACCCCATAGAATATTTACCCACTGCATAAAACCCCCCTTCCTCTTTAGTGAAAAGAGGATAATACCCCTTGGTGTTTCATATTAATATGAAGATGCATTATATCAATTGTATTTGATGATGTTTTGCAAAAAATTGTTGAATTCTGTATTAAGATGACACAATTGTACCTTACTGATCCTAGTCCAATTAGAGATATTGATATCAATTTAGTATGTTTTTCATTAGTTGTTCACAGGTATTGATGAACACAAAACACACAATTACAATTTATATTGTGATTTCAGAATTGTATTGATAAATGGATTAATCAATCATTTCCAATAACTTCCTATTTGAATACTGCTGGAAAAATAATGATTGGTTGGTTTTAACTCTTTATTCAACAGTATTTCACTTAGAATAAGGCTGCCATCTTACATGAGTAAACTGCAACGCTGCCTCTTACAATTTCCCACACACTACATATTTGTTCCAGCGGACTTTGAAAACAAGTAAGTTAAATATGAAAAATCTCTATAAATCAATTCATATATATTTCAATGAAAATGAAATCATTATAGCAAATGGATAAATTAAATATAACGATTTTTTTTGCCACAATGTTTTCAAAAATATGTTTCCCTGATATACCTGAAATTGTTTGAAAACGTTATAGGAAAAAAAAAGAAATGATACTCAAACAAACAATAAAGTGAGAAGTGCGAGAAGTGCTCTTCCTATTATGATAAAGTTGACATATCACACACAAGCTACTATACTGTGACATGTTTTGATAATGGAAACACAGACATATTCAATTTAATTCATTTGTTTGGATTTGCTGATAGATAAAAAATGAGTTTTTAAATATCCAAATTAAGATCGAAACAATCAATTCATAAAATAGGATATATAATGACAATTTATAAAACATTGTTTTTATAATAAAAAAGAAATGTTTTTTTATCAAACGGGTAAAATCCTAGGGTGTGTATTATCATATATGTTTTAATCCTATGGGGTTTATATCCCACTCGTTACGACTGATTGACTGGTTTCGGGATATTTGGACAAGAAGTACTGTTAACTTACACAGAAACGCCGTTATAAAACATTCAGGCAAAAGGTTGAAAGCGCTCATAATGAGTAATTACTCCTTTTTTGTTTCTTTATTTTTAACTCTTTTCAATTATGAAACCTTCATTTATAGCTTTTCAGAGATAGACCATTTTTCTGCCTAGATATTTTCAAGGTAGTCTGCTACATATTTGTTACAGATCTAGTTCAGTGGGAAAGGATGGGAGAGATAATCCAACAACAGAAACAATCAAATATCATAACGCTCTCAAACAAAGTATAATGTCTTGCCGTACGAGTCAATGATATTTAAGTCTATACGCTCAATTCGAAACGACCTTTGATGCGGTGTAGTCAGATCCAATATACGTAAATGTCTGATTTTAATGAGAATACCGAAAAGGATACTTACATTATCATTGAATGTTACGTCTTCTCTTTTTATGAATAAACAACTTCTTTCTCTCGTCATCGTGGTCTCTGTATCAGACAGTAACTCACACAAATTTGAAAACAGCCGTCTAAAATTGATAGCTTTACACTGTGGTCTAGCACCACATTCTAACAGACATTTGTCCAAAGAGATTTCTGTCAGTGATCGAAATTTAGAACTTCGTTTTCCACAGCTTGATTCATCTTTAAATGTAAAGGATACTTGTTGTTTGGTTGGAACGGTGGTACCCGGAATCCTCACAATACTGAACAGAAACACGACACAAATATGTTTCTGCATATCCTGTAATAATTTCTAATTCAGTGTTATCTCAAAATAGCAATGTTGTTCCGTGAAACACTTGACTGTTTCTAACGTCTTGTCAAACTATGCCTAAACATTTAACTAATATTAGTAAAAGGTTTGTTTTAAGTATTTGAGAAATTATTCTAAATTACGTATATAGTGTTGTCTTATGAACTGTAAACTGGGAATGAAAAGATAGTTTTAAAAAGGTTGAAAATGAGGATTTGCTGGCGTTTGACAATTTATGTTTTTGTCATAGTGTTTTCAAAACTCAGCTGCATAAATGCATCAAATGCCGACTCTATCAGGGGAAATTTGTTAAAAATAATAATCATGTTTGCATGCCAAGGAAATCTTGACCAATCCAAATTTTGAACAAACAGTCCTGAATCACACAGCCAAATATGTTTTATTACTTGCATCACATTGAGTACGCGTGTATTATCGAAACTAATTATATTACTAAGAAAAGTAAGGCCAACCAATGTAAAACTGTAGCTGTGTATATTTTCAATCCGTAAAACAGCAACGTTTAAAGTGAAATGATATGAAATTGGACGTTAAACGCGTGATATTCAATTAAAAGTTTGTTTTGGTTACAATGAATAATACATCAAATGTATTCAAATGCGCAGCGTGGTAATACAATATAAAACATGCATAGTATTACCTTTACCGGGATTGCAATATGGAAACCGCGACATAATACGGGCCGATAACAAATACCCGTAGCGCCAGTAAACAGAATATTTTTAAATACAGTTTGGAACTGCCAACGAGTAACTGATACTAAACATTTTCTAGTTTGCTTTCAAAACCATGAATAATAAATAATATGCATACATTTTAACAGAGTGGTGTGATATTAGAGACATTGTACTTCATATATATTACCGATCATACATTTTCTTTTGGGCCGACGACAGATACCACGCCAGTCAAAACATGTACTTATAAATTAGCAGTTTGGAACTACCAACGAGTAACTCGTTCTAACAAGATCAACCCCGTATTTGGTCTTGCTGATGTCTATAGCGAGTAGTTAATCGTTTATGGTACTAACGTCATGTTTTAAAGTTTCATTTTAGTTGTGTTATAACGCTTGACTGAAACTCTTAACTCTTTCGCTGCCAAAGGCAATTAACGGGTTTTGAAATCAATGCAAATTCAGGCGAGACAGCTCGAATCTAGATGTCTCTCCTGAAATCTGCTATGTTCGCCACTAAGACATTACATTTTACCAATTTTCTTGTTGGACGAAATGTGAAGTGGTCCACATTTCAACATAGAAGAGTAGACTTTTATGTTCGCCACTAAGACATTACATTTTACCAATTGTTTTGATGGACGAAAAGTGAAGTGGTCCAAATTTCAACATAAAAGAGTCGACTTTGTGAAATTCTGCAATGAAAGGTATAATCGATCAAGAACTTAGAGAAACTGCTAACTTTCAGTTCAACCGCGCTTCAGGTCGGACGCTTACAATTTTCAGGAGAGATTTCCTCTTTGATAATCCTTGATGAATCTTCGTTATCCTACGATGTATTGTTTAGAAAGGTGCATTATGATAACAATTGTAGAGACGCATCCAAGAGGCAGTAGCCTGTCGCTGATCTCTACACCAAGGTAAACCAAGGTAAAGTTGTTTATTTGTATAAAACGTCATCTTATAAGTTCTACTTGTAACACATTTTCGTTCAGCGCCCCGGAAAATGCCATCCCATACTCTTAACTATCAACGTTTAACAATTGACTAATTATGAACTGTGGGGTACTTAGCTACTTTTTAAAAGGCAAAACGGAATCGCCTAAACGTTCCAATGTCTAGCTTACCATTTAGAAGAGTACATACTTAATTTCAGGAATATAAACACATGGCTAAACGAGATCGTTTCCAGTCAAATTTAGGATCAATGGTATCATTAAAAAGCATGGTTTGATATGTGACGATCAAAATACAAACGAGAACCTCGAGGTTTGTTTGACGCTAATGACACATAAATATTTGATGGCTCAAACTGTTTATAAAAAGTTCGTCATAGTAATGCTCTATCGGATACGAGTGCAATGCATACTTCATTGGTTTAAATCGGAAATAATTGTATTTCGAATCCCTGCTGATTCTGTTCGATGATCAACAAAAGTCATTGCGACACGCGTCCCTCGTTTTACAACAATTAGTATGGAAGTGTATTTGACGCTGTGCATGGGAAAATGTAAAAGTGCAAACGTATGATTTACGTGGGTTCAGACTGGCCGGTCCATCTGATCAATCATATTTAAATCAACACTAGTTGACAGATGCTTTGAACAAGCTCATGCAAACAAATATGTGAACAGAGGATATCTTGATCAGACTTTGCTGGTACAGCAGGCTGATCTGGATCGGCGCTTTTCTTCAAAGCCTGTTATACCCGTTCCCATGAACGGCTTTGTTAAGGGGTTTTAGTGATTTGTCGCATCTAAATTAAAGCATCCTCGTAACCCAGGCTATTCATAAAATATATGATAACCTGGGTAAATTGGCTGTACAACGCATGACATAAACCTCATGCGATACGAAAATAAAAGTGTAGTTACAGAGGAAATCGTGGTGCATGCTTTACGAAGTTTCGCTAGCCAATTTGCCCAGGGTATCGTATACTTTATGAATAGCCTGGGTACCGAGGATGGATTAAAGGGGATTTACCTTTCTACCGCATTGCCATGGTCACAACATGGTCACTGTTCTGATAAAGAGTTCTCATCAATTTTACGTATGGCATTTGTCGATCCAAGGTTCGTGAGTTCGAATCCCGGCTTGGCGATACATTCGTATCGATGATTAACAAAAGTCATTGACTAGCACAATTCGTATTGCACCGTGTGTTAAAATGTCTACATGTGAAGTATCAAATTGTCTTGGATAAATGTTGTGTGTTTTAGTTTTAGTTAAAAATATTTTATTGTCGAATATAACACGTCATATTATTCAAATATATAGAGGGTATTTCATGAGTGTTTATTCAATATCACTTTTAATAACAAGTTTACTAAGATGATATGCCGCGAACCTTGGCGAGCGTCATATTCAGCTAAATTAACGAATATTTACGTATTAACTTAAATAAACCCGAATGAGATATACTATTTATGGCGCCAAAGTGACTAATGTTATAACGTCAAACCGTGTCATATGATATTTATGTAATGGGATTTTGACACTCCCAGAGAGGGTTTAATGTGATCAATAAAGATAGGCATACTACTGTTCAAATCACCGGGTTGAAACATCACTTTCACCTTATTAGTCTTCCGAATTATTACTGAGGATTGTGATCAGATCAAATTGTCAAATGGTCGGATTTGAAACAAATATGGAGATATTTCAATCGCTATTTGACAACATAGCATTTTGCAGGGGCATACGTTAGAGTCGTGTCCACAAGAGGAATATCCGAAATATCGTCTAACCAAATGTATGAAAACAATAGCCATATATATCTCTTAATAATCAATTATCGTTCCAGGCAGATTATAACGCATCTTCATAGACCTCAACAATATATACATCCAAGAACAGAAAGAACTGGGGGAGAGAGAGAGAGAGAGAGAGAGAGAGAGAGAGAGAGAGAGAGAGAGAGAGAGAGAGAGAGAGAGAGAGAGAGAGAGAGAGAGAGAGAGAGAGAGAGAGAGAAGAGAGAGAGGAGGGAGGGAGAGAGAGAGAGACAGAGAGAGAGAGAGAGAGACAAGAGTGAGAGAGAGAGAGAGAGAGCGAGAGAGAGAGATAGAGAGAGAGAGAGAGAGAGAGAGAGAGAGAGAGAGAGAGAGAGAGAGGTAGAGATAGAGAGGGAGGGAGAGGAGAGGGGAGAGGAAGAGAGTCAGACAGAGAGAGACAGAGACAGAAACAGAGACAGCCAGACAGACAGACGACTGACAGACAGCCTGAGAGAGCGAAACAGATATACATAAACAGATTGGCATGTACACACTGGCATATATTAAACAAGAAAGACCGAGTAAGTGAGTAAGTAATTAAGGAATTGATTGAACCGTACCAACACATTTTAGAACATTGTCCCATTTTCCATCCGGTTTGCCATTTAATACCCGTAATGTTATTGTCGGGTTCGAAGCCCGCATCACAAGCTAGATGTAACCGAGACCCTATACCAAATCGATTGCCATGAATTGTTCCATCCGTTATACCCGACATATATTCCAATGAGCACTCTGTTAGAATATAAAAATATAACATTCCAAACGAGTGTCTTGTTTGGAAATGTTGGAGCAAATAGAAATATGTTATGCGAAATGTAGTGTGTTCAATACATATTACATTGTATAGTTAAACGTGAACACGCAGTATGTTTAATACACATTACATTTTACAGTTAAACGTGAAAACGCAGTATGTGTTCAATATACACTAAATTTTACAGATAAACGTGAACACCCATTATGTATTCAATACACATTAAATTGTACCGTTAAACGTGAAAACCCAGTATGTTTTCAATAAAAGCTAAATTGTACCGTTCAACGTGAAAACCTAGTATGTGTTCAATAAAAGCTAAATTGTACCGTTCAACGTGAAAACCTAGTATGTGTTCAATACACATTAAATTGTACCGATAAACGTAAAAACCAAGTACGTGTTCAATACAAGCTAAATTGTACCGTTTAACGTGAAAACACAGTATATGTTTACTAAACACTTCATTCTACCGTTATACATGAAAACCTAGTATGTGTTCAATAAACATTAAATAGTACTGTAAACGTAAAAATGCAGTATGTGTTCAATAGAACCTAGATCGTACCGTTAAACGTAAAACCCCTGTTCGTCTCGTTCTCACGCGTTATTGGTTTACCGATGCATACTGGATGACCGTGAAACATGCAGAAGCGGTGTTCGTTCTTAGAGTTGTCTGCCCTGTGCTTTGGTTCATGGCGTTTTAACAGGTTTTATTTATATCACGACAAGGAAACAGCGTGGTCGAGTGGTTAGCGTCGGGAATTTGAAACTGGGCGTCCCGGGTTCGATCCCAAGTCGCGACACGACATACATGGTGGAGTGCCCTTGATATAACTGAAATAATGTTGAAAAAGGCGTAAAACCCCATTAAATAAAACGTCACGACAACAGTGCACCCATCCATGGTCAGAGAGT